>VWPV01031561.1:0-46622 GCA_013389885.1 Geococcyx californianus
TATCCCTTGTCACTCAGGAGAAGCAGCACGAGGCGCTGTGCACAAGAAGTTAGGAAAAGCTATAGGTGTTCCGGCTTTCTTTACCATTCCTAATCCCTGATTTCATAGGGACTCCTGGCAAGTGACACACGTGCTGGGATTTAATCTTTCTTCTCGGGTTTGCCTGCCAGCATAGTCTTCTGCCAAGTTTTTTGGGGTGATGGGTGGCTCAGCTGCTTCTTGCCCTGTAGCATGGAGCAATGGCCAGCTCACCGTGGCAGCAGAAGGCTTCAGGGATACAGAGAGGAGAGATTCCTTCAAGGAGGTGTGACTGAATGGCAAAAGGATGCCCCAGCAAGAGGGAGAAGAGTTACTGGTGATGCACTGGGACCTCTCCACACTTCCAGATTTAAAGAGTCAGTTAAACACCTCCTTAACCAGGTGCTCAAATATTGGACCTTCCCTCTCCTGGAAGCACAAAGTAACAACTGCTGTTGAGCGCTGGAGCAGTGAGATGTTGGTGCTGAACCTTGCTCAATGCAGCTGCAAGGCTCTTTTTTTCTTTATGAAGGAAGAACTGACCAAGGAATTGCAGTCAGGACTGCGGGAGGTGACCATCGGATTAGTCTGCAGCCATGGGCAAGCCTGCCAACCCGTGGGCTGCAATGCCCTGAGTTCTCAAACACCCCACCACCCCTGGAGGTGTTTAAAAAAAGGTGGATGAGTTCCTTAGGGATAGGGTTTAGTAGGGAGACGAGCACGGTTGGACTTGGCCATCTCAGAGGTCTCTTCCAACCTTAGGATTCTATGATTAATGTGTCCATTGTCCCAACAGAATCTGGGAGAAATAGTCCTTAAAATGAAACTCCATGCCTCAGTTTGTCCCTCAGTAAATTGAAAATAACATCACCTCATCTCACGGCATTTGGAAGCGAAGCATTCGGATCCGTGGGGATCCGGGCATGGTCAGACCTGATTATCTCACACTTTGTAGAAGTCCAATGCGGCTCCTGAAAAGCTTCATCAAAGCAAAACCCAAAGCTGGAAGGTTTATGAGGACAGGGAGAGGGGTAAGAAAACAATAACCGAGATCTAATTTCTTAGGAGTAACAGATAGTCCCGGGAGGATATAATTGAGGTCTCTAATAGCTGCAGATAAGATCAGACTGAGTTACTATTTTCAGCCGGTCTCAGACATCAGGGCTGGAGTCACCGAAATAAATTCTAAAACCTGAGACAAATGAAATGCAGTGGGGCTGCAGGGTCCCAGAGAGCGAGAGATAGCAATCCATACATAAATATTGCAACTGGGTGGAACCAGCTGCCAGGCAGGGATGGCCCATCCTGGTTGTCCTAAGTGCTGGGGTCGCTAAAGAAGAGACCCATGCGTGATGGGGAAGGACGGAGGTGAAAAGGAGGGACTTGCAGGGGTAAAATGCCTTTGATTTTAATTCCAGCTATGAAGGAAATTCATCCTCCTTGCAGTGCACCAGCAGCAGCGCTCTGCTCCATTTGCCTTTGGAAAAGAGCAGGGCACAACCACAGAAGAACCCAGGGCCATGGTTAGCAGGGGATGGTGCTTGAGCGAGGTCAGTGGCTCCCAGCTGAGGACCTGATCACCAGGCAGTGGTGAGAAATGAGGTAACCTCAAAGATCATAGAATGGCCAGGGCCTCCCCATCCCCAAAAGAAAACATTTCCTCCTCAGATCCATTCGTCCCCATCCTATTCCCGAACAAGAGCCCCTCCCCAGCTTTCCTGAAGCCCCTTTCAGCACTGGGAGGCTGCCTGAAGGTCTCCTCAGACAGAGCCTTCTCTCCAGGCTGAACAACCCCAACTCTCTCAGCCTGTTGCTTCAGTCTCTGCACAAACCTCCAAACACAGGCACTTATTTTGCATTTCCACCTGGTTTGTGGAAATGAGAACTCTTAGAGATTTCCTAGTCATGAAATATTCAAAGTCAAAGTGCAATAATACTAAGTTTCTCCAGTTTAGGTGTAAATGCAGGTGTGTTTCTGGCCATGCTCTTGTGGTCTTAGTCCCTGACAAATCTGTGCTACCAGCTTCAGTTTGTGGTTGACACCCAATGCAGCCACATCAAAATGCTTAGTTCATTAGTTTGTTCTAGATTTGCTCAGAAAGAAAGAGGGGACAAAGGAATTCCTCGCGTTTCCTTCCCTCTACCTAATGTAGAGGTGTGAACTTCGAAATGCAGGCGTGTGCTCTCATGGTTAAGCCCACACAGCTGATGAGATGCAAGATTAACTTTTGCAGGATTGACTCCCAGGAATCAATGATTACTAAATGATTGTTTTATCCCAATTTCTATCTTTAATTTTCTTGGAAAGCCAGAGAGGGAAACGCCACCACTGGGTTTCAAGAGTTAAAAAATGACAGTTAAAAAAAAAAATATCATCACTGCCTTTTAAATAAACACCAGAGTTACTGATCCAGTTGTTTATGGCTTTCTGTTCCAGCCCATTTCACTGACAAAAGCCAAGTGAAATTAGTGTTTGATGCCTGAAAAGAAATGGAAAGCCATCAGCCTGACATGAAAGGGGAAGCAGCGATGTAAACAAACTCTGATTACATGGAAGAGGTTGCGTGTTTGCTTAGAAAGAAATCAGTGAATCACAGGTTGTTTTCAGTCGGGAGAAGAAAGAACGTGTTTTGAATAACTCAAGGGATGGGGACGTTGAGGCACTGTCTGCTGGGCAGTCTGAGAGTCACGGCAGCCTGGGTAGGACCACGACAGCACAGCTCAGTTCTTTGGTTTTGCTCCTGATTGGCAATGTCGGGCGGTTCCTCGCTGTCTGTTGACTTCTGGGGCTGGGAGTCTGAGCTGGTCAGCGTGAGATCATAGGAGCATTGAATCAGAAGGGTGGAAGAGACCTCTGAGATCGAGTCCAACTGTGCCTGTCTCCCCACTAAACCCTGTCTCTAAGAAACTCAGCAAGTTCCTACACCTGGGTCGGGGCAATCCCGAGCACAGTTAGAGGCTGAGTGGAGAATGGATGGGGAGCAACTCTGAAGAGAAGGACTTGGTGCTGGAGGATGAGAAGCNGGTTGAATTCCCCAATCAAGGAATCTGCAGCCACTTCCAACCTGCTCCAGGCTGGTGCCTGTCCTTTTGCTAGGAGTTCTTCAAAACTGCACTTCCCATGCCATGAAGGAACCCTTGGTCAATGTGAACATGGAAGGGGGAATGCGGTGGGAGGAAAGGAAATTAGGGCCTTTGATCTCTTATTTCATCTGGAAGGCACTGAGAGCCAAATGCTTTTGAATAAACAAGCTGTCAGAGGTAGGGAGTGAACAGATCCACATGGGTTGGGTGGGGTGCTCTCTGCATGAGACGACGTGGAGCTGATATAAGGCAAGTGATGGGATGCTTCCCAAGCATTCCCCTGCCTGGTGATGTAATCTCTCATTTGTCATGGGCCCTGGCTAAGGCTGATCTCCATGCATGCCAAGGATGAGAGGAGGCACACTTGCTGTCAGTCCTAGGGTAATTAACATTGGGAGAGACCTCTTGAGGTCCCTATTCCAACCTTCTCCTCAAAGTGGGGTTAACCTTGGGGTTAGACCAGGTTACTCAGGTCTTTATTCAGTTGGGGTTTGAAAATCTCCATAGTAGAAGACCAAACCTCTCTGACCTCTCCCAATCCCACCATCTCTGCTATGGTCATGCAAACTTTACTCCCACTAGGATCACTAGTCTTCACCCTGATAATCTGAAAGAGGGGAGATTGAGGTGAGATCTTGGGGAGAAATGTTTTGCTGTGAGGGTGGGGAGGCCCTGGCCCAGGGTGCCCAGAGCAGTGGTGGCTGCCCCATCCCTGGAGGTGTTCAAGGCCAGGCTGGATGGGGCTTGGAGCCCCCTGATCCAGTGGGAGGTGTCCCTGCCCATGGCAGGAGGTGGCACTGGAGGGGCTTTGAGGTCCCTTCCAACCCAACCCATTCTCCGATTCTGCGATTCCATGATACAGACCTTTACTGGGTGAATGTATTCTCTAGTTCACACCCGTTGCCTCCTCATTTCTCAGCTCTTCTCTCTGTAAGCGAGAGTCCTACAAATGCCATTTACTGCAACGCCTTTTGGCACGCAGATGCCCCTCTTTGATGGTGGGTTAGGGCTGCTGAGTCTATTTTACCACGGCTGCCTAAGAAAGCTCATGTGCTACCTCTCTGCAGCCCCAGACCAGCTCTGGAGATCCATGTTCATCCTACTGACAAACGCCTCCTCTTTCTGCAACTTTCAGATTCACACAGAACATTTTCTTGTCCTTGGGGAATGTTGGAAAGAAAACAGCGTTGTCGATAACTGTGAATTGCACTAATTGGGATATTTAATACTTGGTTGCAATTGCACTGGTGCTGAAACCATCATACCCTGGCTATAAAAGACCCCAGTGTCAGAAATACAGTAGAGTTTTTCATGCCAACTGCTGTTCTGGGTTATGGCTCCAGTCTGGCTGCATCGCTCGGTGAAATATGTTATTAGAAAATTAAACCAACAAAGACAACGTTCCAGCGATGTTCAGAGCCCAACCCACAGAGGGCTGGGGCGTTCATCACGGAGCAGGGAATTGCATCCCAGGTCAGCCTAGATGGTGCGTCCCGAGCCTGATCCTGTGACGGGCTGAGAGCTCTCCAGCCCCAAAACCTTCAGTGACCGTGATGGTGCTTCGGGTCTGGCTCTGCTCCCTGCAGGGCTGAGCCCCCCAGGCACCATGACCTCCCCTAGTCCATCACAACAGCACTTGCCGAGCCCTTGCTCTTTCTCAGGGTATCGAGAGCCTCGTGCCGCGCTGGCTTGAGAGCGGTTGGCATTTTCTGTCTCTGTTCTGTCCCTTTGCTCAGCAACGTGCTGAGATGTGGCACCCTTTGACAAAGCTCTGTCTGCCTGCCCTGTTCTCCATGAAGGGCTGGGAGGAGCCCCTTGCGAGGATGCTGACACAACCCACTGCTTCAAGCCCATCCAAACCAGAGCGGCTTTGCCAAGGCCACCAACAAGAAACACACATTTGCTCTTTGCAAGCTGGACTGAACCCACTCTCTCCTTTCCCAAAGGCCACCCAGTACTCTACTGGCCCAGCATGGATCTGAACTCACTCCTTACTGGTAGAAGAGGCTTCATGGTCCATTAGATGATGCGCTGTTTCATCAACCACTCACTACAGCCGACACGTAGGGCTTTCTGAGCTGAGCCAAAGCCTGCTGGAGGCACATGAAATTTTGTAATCGGGAGTGAAAGATGAAGAATTTTGTCACTCTGTGTGATGGACGGAAATTGAGTCTGCAAGAAAAGCCTGCTCGTCCAAGGGGCTATCATTGAGAAGAAATAATTTATTAACAAAGGGAGCTTGGGCGCAGAGGGAATAGATCAGTATTTGATTTAGTATTTCCCCTGCCAAGAAGCAGAAGTGATTGATCTGCTTTGCAGCCTGAGTGGTTTCTTGAGAAACCCTACTGTATTAAATGGAACCAATTGATTTTTTCCTCCTGTGTACTTACTCACAAGAGCTGTAAAACAGAGAGCATGAAAGGGTATCAGCTTGCAGCCACCAAACCCAGTCTGCTATTTCCCTCTCGGATTCTACAAGGCCACTCAGCCAAACCTTCTGCAGAGGTGGATTCAGAGGCCAAACCAGAGAACCTTCCAGCCATAACCTAAACCCCATCCAAGTGGGGTTTATGGGTGAAACAATCATAGAATCAGAAGGTTGGAAGAAACCTCTGAGATCACCGAGTCCAGCCGTGCCCGTCTCCCCACTAAACCCTGTCCCTGAGGGACTCATCTACCCAATGACTCCATCTGGTGTGGCACTGCTAGCGGGCGCCACGGTAACGCTGCGAAGGATGCATTCATTTCCTACTCTCATCTGTGGTCTGGAGTCCCCAAGCTCTGCAGCAGCACACCCTGCACAGGGACAGAGCCTCGTAGAGGAAGGATAGAATCATACCCATGCGTGCCCAATGATTTGAGAGCCCACAAAAAAAATCCCAAGCCCACAACGATACACGGTACTCAAGAACAACCACTTTCTCCGCGTTGTTACAGTAACGAGAGTTATAATCAAAGAGGGGGGCAAGGTAACATTGACCCAATCACAGAAAAGCAGTGGAAGCCCATGGCTGTTGATGAAGAGTTTCCCAAAGTTGAACCATGATTCATTCAGTTCCCTTTCATTAGAATTCATCTCTGCAGTGAGCACAGAAATAAACTTGTCTTGTTTAAAATAGAAGAGAAAAAGGGATGTAGGGGACAGGAACTCAAGCACTGAATAAGGAGCCTTAACAACAAGGCCATGCTGAGAAAGAGAACCCCATAAAAGGTTGCTGGAGGTTCCCTTTGCAGCCAGTAGTGCACACTTCTCACGTATGAGGGCACTAGTGTGTTTTTAATTGGGAACAGCTTTACTCTGCGTTCCAGCTCATAAGCTGATGCAAAGGAATAAAAATAGAGGTTTAGATCTGGCCACAATATAAAATTGTGTTTGCAAAGACATCGCTTAATGACCCCACACACACACACAAGGTACAGCAGAAAAGCGTTTCAGAAAGGAGGGATTAGGATGAAACACTGAGGAGGAGCTAAACCAGATTCTGATTTCAGTCTCTGCCGTGTGTACCTGGAGTCAGGCTTGCAGACAGTGCTCTTACTTAGAACTCACACCTGGGTTGAGAACTAAATGGAGGTGACTGCACTGCGCAGAAACGGGCCAAAAACTACATCTCCTTTGTCTGAGGGACAGACAGACTGAGGTCCATTCCCATACCTGATGGAATGAAGCCTCTAGATGTGTTGGAGCAGGCTCAGAGGAGGCCACGGAGATGATCCGAGGGCTGGATCACCTCCTGTGCAAGGACAGGGTGAGAGAGCTGGGGCTGTTCAGTCTTGAGAGAAGGCTCTGGGGAGACCTTGGAGCAGCCTCCCAGGACTGAAAGGGGCTCCAGGAAAGCTGGGGAGGGGATCTGGATCAGGGAGGGCAGGGGTGAGACAAGGAGAATGGTTTTGGGGTAAAAGAGGGGAGATTGAGATGAGATCTCAGGGAAAAATGTTTTGCTGTGAGGGTGGGGAGACCCTGGCCCAGGGTGCCCAGAGCAGTGGTGGCTGCCCCATCCCTGGAAGTGTTCCAGGCCAGGTTGGATGGGGCTTGGAGCCCCCTGATCCAGTGGGAGGTGTCCCTGCCCGTGGCAGGGGATGGCACTGGGTGATTTTTAAGGTCCTTTCCAACCCAACCCATTCCATTGATTCCTCCCCATCAGCATCACTGTAGCAGAATTATTTCCCTGGGTTTCTAAGATGCAGGACTAACCCCAGCAATGGCCATGAAGAGGTTAACTAAGCAGAGACAGAGGCCAATGTATGTATCTCTCCACATACCCTTGTTGAGGCAATCCGGATTACTGTTCCTGTGTAAATAAAGCATAGTGAGAGTGGGTGGCCAGCTCCCATCTCGTCTGCTGTAACCAATCAGTTTTCTGGGCCTGGAAAAGCTCCAGCCACCATGGTCTGATAGACCTGCTGTCCCCAAGCTCAGGCAGAAGTGCCACCCCACCTTCTTGCTTTCAGCAGACATGAAGGCTTTCTCTCCACGTGCATTGCCACCTGCTTCCGAAAGGTCTGATCCAAGGGAAGCAATAATTAAACTGAGATAATTAACGATCCAAAGCCCATTAATGGAAGGGGGCACTCGGTGAATGCAGCCGAGGCTTGGATCTCGGAGAGCTGATGCAGAAGAAAGGGCTACATGAACATAGACTGTAAATAATTGCATTTCACCTTATGATTTTAATGGAAGTCCTTGACTTGCTCAATCTATCCTTCCTCTAATATTGTCTGTGATCAGCACCTAAAGCAACCGTGGCCATAGCCAACGGATCCGAAGGAGAAAACCAGTCTCTTCCCACCCGAAATCTGCAAACTAACTTAAGATAAAAGTGCCACACAGATACAGAAAAGAAAAACTACACAAACAACACAGCAGTTTTGACGCCAAGAGGTGATCTCAGCACACCAGGACCATAAACTGCGGCTGAGCTGGAAGCACCTCCACTAAGCAGGGGTTTAAACGGAGAGTTTGAAGAAGTCAAAGCTTCCCTTTCTTCAGCAGCAATTGAGCTCTTCAGCCAGAAGAGGCTCCAAACAAACCAACCAACCTTCAGGCCACTTCAAAAACAAATAACAAGTCCCACCAAGCTAGGAAGAGACCTATCCTCCCCAAAAGAGGCATCTGTTCAGTGCGAGAACCCATCAACAGGAAAGGCTGGATTTGCTTTTGAAATGCTCTCAAGAGGCACCAGACAGACAGGGCAGGAGCCAGCGCTGTGGGTTGGGTGCATCGGTACAGCCAAGCGCACACAAAGCAGAGGCTGCCCCGTGCACACCTACCAGAGCGGCTCCGGAGCTCAGGCAGAGAAGCCAAGCTCTGCTCTCTGCCTGTTGGGAAGAGCTGTCTCAAAAACAATTTCAGCAGGACCGACATACCATGATAAAAACACCTGTACTCTTAAAAAAAGTCATTTAAGAGGCTGTAAGTAACACGTTGCCTCGTAAATCCAAGCCCAAGAGGAAAATCACAGCCTCCTACAAAAATTCAGGCATTTAGGTAACAAAAACATGAGGAAATAATAGGAAGAAATTTTTAACTGTGAGGGTGGGGAGGCCCTGGCCCAGGGTGCCCAGAGCAGTGGTGGCTGCCCCATCCCTGGAGGTGCCCAAGGCCAGGTTGGATGGGG
Source organism: Geococcyx californianus (assembly GCA_013389885.1). Lineage (NCBI taxonomy): Eukaryota > Metazoa > Chordata > Aves > Cuculiformes > Neomorphidae > Geococcyx > Geococcyx californianus. Next base: position 8,721 of record VWPV01031561.1, read on the forward strand.
CTTGGAGCCCCCTGACCCAGTGGGAGGTGTCCCTGGATGGAACTGGCTGGGCTGTGAGGTCCCTTCCAACCCAAGCCATGGTTCTATGACCTTGGATGATATTACAGCCATTCACAGGACCATGTACCGTACACGGCAGAGCAATAAAAATGTGACTTTAACTACTACCAGAAGAACAGATCTTCTCAGTTAGTACACTGTCCAGGAAACCCAGGCTAAGTCGTTTTCTGCCATCTGGTGTGCAGAGACTAAAGGCAGATGTTCCCACTAATCAAAGTCTTCCAGATGGTCACCAGCCTCAGGATGTTTGTCTTGCACAGCTCTGTAGCCAAGAACCAAAGAGGTCTCATAGCCAAAATCCAGCAATATTACCAAGGGGAATACCATCTGTGTGCTCTCACGGGGTTAGTCCTAACCCATCCAGAAAAAAAGCCCTGTTTGCCATTTGGGAAGCTTCTTATCCTATCAAAGATCTCAAAGTGCTTTGATAACATTAATCAAGACTCATTAAGCCTCACAAGCACATCTATGAGGCCAGTAAGGATTTCTTCTGCCTTAGTCACCAAAGGAAACACTGAGGCATTGGAAAGCAGAGGGGCTTGCCCTGGGCAGGGCTGTTGAGCCTTATGGCATTAACTTAAATGTTGTGATTTATTATTAATGCGCTATCGTCCTTCTGGTGCCTCAAGCCTTCATTTTTGAAGTAGGCATTAAGGCAAGTCCATTCCAAGGCCAGGAAAACAAAAGAGCAACCTACACTTTGATTTTTCTATTTAATTTTCTATTTATTAAATTCATCCTAAGGATGAGTAAGTAATTCATTCTATTCTAAATAAGCATTTTCACATGCAGCAAGCTGTAGCGTCTCTAGCATCCTCACATCTCCACTGCCTGCTTATTCTGTGGGTCTGGGCCATTTGCAGCCAAAAAAACCACCTGCTTCCAAACAAAAAAAAAAGAGATGTAAAGTCAAATTTGGCTCACATTCCTGAGCACTCGTCCCAAGGAAATCGGAGTGTGATTGAATCACAGTTTCTTTTAGACTGGGTGAAGCTGTGGTGGGAAGTGAGTGTCTACTCGCTAGGAGATGCAGGCACCACGCTCCTGGGAAATACTCTGTTGCCTTTTTTAATGACATTTGAATCAACTTTATCCATCTTCATTGTTTGGATTGTAGCTCAGATGATCTAAAAATTGCCTGGGCCTCCACTGTTTACTTTTGAAACAATAGAAAATGACTGGCTCTCAATCAGCTGCATCCCAAGACTTTTTTTTTTTCTTAAAGCCTAATTAGAGTTCCTTCCATGGCTAATTAAATTCTCCAGTGAATGAAAACAAATTTCCTGGAATGAATATCGTCTTGATTCACTTTGGGCAAAGCCAGGCTTACGTGCTTCTCCCGCTCTGTTCTCCGAGGGTGTTGGCTACATTTCTGAAATCTTCTTGTCAACACATGACAATGCAGGGAAACAACCTGGTGCTGGGGTCTGCACTCTTTTGCCACAGATTACAAGAAATTGTGTCACTCTTATTCCTCCTCTCCGCTTTATGTGATTTTATAGACTTTTAGGGTCTCCTTGATTAATTTTTTTTTTCTATGCAGAGCAGTCACGGTCAATTTAATCTTTTTATAGAATATGGTTCTATGCTTCTGACTGCACCCCTTGGGCTTCACTGAGCTCTTCTATTTCTTTCTATTTTTAAGCACGGTTTTAAGCAACTGGTTGGCTGGTTGAGGGTAGATTTAGATTAGATCTAAGGAAGAAATGTTTTGCTGTGAGGGTGGGGAGGCCCTGGCCCAGGTTGCCCAGAGCAGTGGTGGCTGCCCCATCCCTGGAGGGGTTCCAGGCCAGGTTGGATGGGGCTTGGAGCCCCCTGACCCAGTGGGAGGTGTCCCTGCCCATGGCAGGGGTGGCACTGGATGGGCTTTGAGGTCCCTTCCAACCCGACCCATTCCGTGATTCTACAACCACCACAGTTAGGTGAGCACACTGGGATATATGTGGTAGAAATACGAACCCTTTTCTTATCTACCTCACTCAAGGTGCCGTCTCATGGCACGGCTGGCCCCCATACTCAGCCATTTCTGCAAACATCTGTCTCCCCGTTAGGAAGAGATCTGTGGCACTAAGCACTGAGTGAAATCACAAGTTGGAAACACTGTTCCAACAACACTGAATTCCCGATACCTTGCTTTTCTGCCGCATTTCCCTCCCAAGAAATGCACCTAAACACCCACCAGAAATGCTCACATTTATGAGTGCATACAAGTTGATTTTTACCGATGATACAACGATGGGAGACACTCCTAGAACTTACACATTAGTTACAGCACGTAATTTAAAGAATTACCCTTCGTGCCCAATTTCCCCTGAATTTGCTCAACAAAATGGCACTGGTTTACCTTTAAATGTGGTTTTAAGTTCCCAGTGATGGAGGGAAGCAGCCTTCTGCACGATCGCACTCATTTGGTGTTGAGAGCAATTTGCTCACAACTTGCTGAAGGCCACCAAGAATCGGTTTACAAGCCACTTTGGATTGAAGTCAGGAGGATTCCTCCCAGGGCAGACAAAGACCCGTACCTGGCACAATCAGCTCCTTTCCTTCGCTCCTTCCCTGGTTGTCATCTCCCCCGCGAGCCTGTGTTGCGTGTTCCCCGGGGCAAGGCAGGCCTATACTCTGCACTTGGCAGTTGAGCGAGGTTCAAGTCAGCCCAAAGGAGACAATAAATCATTATCATGGTTAGACTCTGAGCAGATGCCTTTGGAGGCCATCCATTTTGAAGGCAAATTCCTTCCTTCTCTGACGTTTGCTTTCCTGTTTATTCCTTTCAAAGCCTCCATAAACCGTGCTCAGTTCTCCAACCTCTTTTGACACTGAACTCCGTGTCCAACTGGCCTCCAATCATCTCTGGAGTGTAAACACCATCACATTCCCTCATGTGCTGGAAAACTTTGTTCTCCAGAAAAACCTCACAGTTTACCATTTTATCACCCAACAGAAGCGAGTTCTTCCAGGCCTCAGAGGCTCTGTCTGCCTTCTCTACATCTACACGACATCTACTGCGGCCGGTTGTTAGCCTGGCTATGAACCCAGACAGCTGTTTCAGCACATAACAGTTCTACCTGGATACTGATGGTTGTATTTCTGTGGAACAAGCTATCGTTCCTCTTCCGTGCTGCAGTGACCAACGGTGGGTGCTCTCCAACACCTAGGCTGATTGGCTCCTCAAAAAGATCATGGAATTACAGAGTGGCTGAGGTTGGAAGGGACCTGTGGAGTTCATGCAATACAGCTCCCCTGCTCAAGCAGAGTTCCCTAGAGCCAGCTGCCCAGGACGGTGTCTACACAGTGTTTTAATAGTTCCAGGGATGGAGACACCACAACCTCCATGGTCAACCTGTTCAATCACCTTCTCAGTAAAAGCGTTTCCTGATATTCAAGCAGAACCCCATGTCTCAGGTTGCACATCAGGGTGGTTCAGGGCAGAAATGCTGTGTCAGAAACAGAGTGGACACGATCTCATTCTGCAAGGACCACAGGTCCTGAATTACTGTTGTTTGCTTTGGAATGTGTGAGTTCATGTGAAATTGCAGGTCTACTGACTCAATTGATTTCATTGTGCCATGAAATTTGATAATAAAAGGCTGATTTCATACATTGCCTTATGTTGCCAAGAAGTCAGCTTGTGCATCGGCTCAAAAGCGGGGTGTAGAAAGGCTAAGGATGAGAAGACCACAACTCTGCCAGCCATCATTTGATCTAACCAGTAGCTTGGCTTCCATCTATCCAAAACAGGGGGGACCAACCTTTTTTTGTAATGGGGTACCAATTAACAGCTGCAGAATGTTTTGGGAAGAGAGGCAGACACTGCTTGGGTGTGTGTGTTCTGGAGTCACCCATGTTGTGATGAGGGAAACCAGGGGAGGTGAGGAGAAACGCCGAAGATTGAGCAGAGACACAAAGCAGTGTTGCAGCTCAAGCTTGGGCTGTGATTGTCCTGGGAAACAGCTACGTGCTCTTGGTCTCTTCCACTCAACAAGACAACCTGTGTACAGCTCCTTCATCCTAAGACCACCGTGTGCAAGCAAGACATCCAACTTGCTCACCCCCTGCAACAACCCAGCAGGACATTTCTGCATTAACTTCATCAGAAGCCAAGGATGAGGCCTCCGATGTGCGAATCAGTCATAGAATGGGTTGGGTTGGAAGGGATCTCAAGGTCTATCCAGTGCCACCCCCTGCCATGTGCAGGCACACCTCCCACTGGATCAGGGGGCTCCAAGCCCCATCCAACCTGGCCTGGAACACCTCCAGGGATGGGGCAGCCATGGCTTCTCAGGGTAAAAAAGATTTGTAGAAGACTTTTCTGGCTACACAGGTATGTGCACTGCAAGGTGGGGTAGGGATTGTATCCACCATAACAAAGAGGGGGAAGCCCTTTCCCTGCTGCTGCCTGCCTTCCCTTTCTGCAGCTCTGGCAAGCCCTACAGACTCAGCTCTGACAGAGGCCCCGACTGAAACAGAAAGAAACACAACTTAAGCAATTTTCCGAACTGCAACATACAAATAAACACATTAACCATCTTCTCCTCAGCAACCACAGAACACCCTCCCAAAAGCAACACAGCAAGTCACTTATTAGAGACTCAATGAGCTGTGGAATAATAACACTATTCATTCTCAGCTACTTCTTCTCTGTCCTTTCTGAAGTCATAGCTCAGGCCACCACAGACCCACACAGGCAGCGTGCAAACTCATGGGCAAAGGCATAATCTCACTCCAGCACACAAGCTCCAAAACAGTATTTGCTGGCTCGTAGCTTTGGCTCTGACCTGGTTTGACTTCAGCCTCAGCTGCGTTAGCCCTAAATCCAAATTGGATTGAGCTCCGAAAGCTGGAAATCACTACCAGAAGAATGGTAGGAAGAGTTATCCCTTCTAGAAGCTGATTAGTTTCATCTTTAAGAACTGCAGATACTCCTAGGGTACCTTTTTGTTCCAGGATCTCAAAGCACTCCATGAAGCGAGGATTGTTCATATCTCAGGATTAATAAAATCAGGTAATGGTTTTAAGCTGAAAGAGCAGAGTTTAGAATAGATATTAGGAAGAAATGTTTTCCTGTGAGGATGGCAAGCCTTTCTGGAGCCCCTTTCAGCACTGGGAGCTGCTCTGAGGTCTCCCCAGAGCCTTCTCTTCTCCAGGCTGAACACCCCCAGCTCTCAGCCTGGCCTCAGAGCAGAGGGGCACCAGCCCTTGGATCACAGCTGCTTTTCCCCCATTATATCTGTTTCCATGCCTTCTATTCCTCATCCCAGTCCAATTCAACTGCTTGGTCAGGGCATCTCAGCGCCAAGAGCTCCCTTTTCATTGTCCCAGCTTGCAAAATGCATGTGGATTTCATAACAGATTTGTTGAGCAAGATCTGCTGACCGCTCTCCATTGCCAATCATGAAATAGTTCTGAAAAATGAAAGCTGTGACACATTCATTCCATGACCAGGAGGACAAGGCCAAGTGAATCCTTTCCAGAAACATTGCGGGGCTAGTGACTGGCTCTCTTCTTGCAGATCTAAAAACCCCCCATATCTCATCAAATCATTTTTCCTTGAAGAAATCCCAATCAAGGCTATTGACAGAGACCATTATGTAGTGGTGGAAGAGTCAATAAAGGAACTTGGACTGAACACTAAGTTGATCATATCTCAATTTAGAAACCAGGCACAAGTGGGGGGAACAGTTTTAAGCTGGAAGAAAAATAAAGATTAAATATAGGAAGAAATGTTTTGCTGTGAGGGTGGGGAGGCCCTGGCCCAGGGTGCCCAGAGCAGTGGTGGCTGCCCCATCCCTGGAGGGGTTCCAGGCCAGGTTGGATGGGGCTTGGAGCCCCCTGACCCAGTGGGAGGTGTCCCTGCCCATGGCAGGAGGTGGCACTGGATGGGCTTTGAGATCCCTTCCGACCCAAACTGTTCAATGATGCTACTTGGACCCAGAATGTAGCAACCACCAGTCACAAGGCAGTGCTGCTTTTGAAGGTTTACCTTTAATATTTCACTCAAAAGCTTAAACCAGAGAGAAATATGAGCAAAGTGATAAAAATTAAAGGAGGTTGTGTTTGTTTCTCCAGTAAGTTAAGCAAAGGCTAGGGAGGCACTGCCAGACCACACAGTTCTGTTATTCAGGTATTTTTTTTTTTCTTTAATAAAAAGGAAGACAACTCAGTTTTTGTTTCTTTCCTTCATAAATACAGCACGTGTGTGGTCTCTGGAGAAACACACCAGCCTAGGCTTTCTTATCCTTAGCCTCTTCCCGGCCGTTTTAAGGCACTGCTAATACCTGGTGGTAATGTCATCAGTGTATTTGTGTGGGCAAGGAAAACGCTTCACATGGAACGACGCTACGGCCTCTCTCCTAAAGGGACGGCTGCCCAGCCTCTCTTTTCTGTTATTGCCAGCCTGTTTCTTTGTGCCAGCGGTTTGGTGCCTGCGATTAAATTTGCAGATGGCAACGCTACCTTTGGAAGGGCCAACTCCCTGGCTGGCGAGACCTGCAGAGCAGCTTAATGCCAACTCTTGCCCTGGCGACTGATGCTGCCTGTTGGATGGTGGGAACAACGAAACAGAGCCTTATCAGAGGTCTGGGAGAAGGATATTGCTTGGGTTGCCTTTGCGCAACTGAGCAACTGGTCTCTTCCACTCAACAAGACAACCTGTGTACAGCTCCTTCATCCTAAGACCACCGTGTGCAAGCAAGACATCCAACTTGCTCACCCCCTGCAACAACCCAGCAGGACATTTCTGCATTAACTTCATCAGAAGCCAAGGATGAGGCCTCCGATGTGCGAATCAGTCATAGAATGGGTTGGGTTGGAAGGGATCTTAAGGTCCCTTTTGCGACAGCCACCATCCTGCACCAGCAAGTGACAAATGGCCCACGCTCTGGACAGCCTGAAGCGAAGTGCCCAGGCACTAAAAAGATGCAAGACACTGGAATTTCACTGCGATTTCTCATTCGTTTCACACTTAGAAGAGACCCATGACCTCGGCAGATGAAGCACAGAGGTGTTTCCTGCAGGGCTGTATCTCAGTGGCTGTTGCTCGTTCAATACACATCACTGAGGCACAAAAAAAAAAGGGCTAAGTGTAGAATTTCAGGCTTACCATTGGATTTCCTGCCTTTGCCTGGAACAAAATTAAACCTGCGTCATCCAGCGTATGGGAATTTCCTCCCTTAGATTATAGAAATGTTATTTAAAGAAGTGCTGAGTAGGTCTCAAAACATATTTTAAGTTTGGGAAGGAATGTTTGCTGTCAAATTATTCAAAATGTTGCATTTATTGGTGATGTTCAGGTTAAAGATTCATCTCTGAGTTGCAAGCACTTCCTGTTTCTACAGCTCTTTTCTGCTGTTACTACAATATATCAAAATTATATATCAATAGATAACAAATATAGAGTATGTTGTTATTGAACAGAGATGCACAGATACTGACAGGAGAGAAATATTAATTAACATAATTATTCCTACTCCTCAGTGTTTAATTAGATATTCATTTGGTACCAATCAGCACTGGTTGAAGACAGAGTTATTGCCAGTCTTTGAGGTTGGTGACTAAGCAGTGCTGACTAGAAGGCAAGAATAAGATGGAGAGGGCTGAAAGCATCCTTCTCACCCAGGTTTGGGCCACCAGCGCTGTGGTGACACAGCTTCAAAGCCACTTCAGACCTTCTGAAGCCCTTTTCCCCCTCCCCCCCTTCCCAGATCTGCTGCAATGAATCAGATGCAAGAATCCTCCGGACACCAACGGGGCAGAGCTCAGACTCCCTGCCTCCGCAAAGACAGGATGGGTCTACGGTGTTGCCCAAAACATTACCGGGAGGAACAAGTGTGGGCAGATGATAGCTCTGTCCCCACCCAGAGAGCAAGAAGAACACGGCTAAGTGCAAGCAGAACCTTATTTATGAAGCTCTATTAAAGGTAAACTAAACTAAGTCCGTACCGAGTCAGTAAGTCTGAGCTAACCAGAGCGTATTCCCTCTTCTCTCACTGCTGTTGCTTTGCCCAAGAGTCACGTTAGCGTTGCATTTCTACTGCCTTCAGACAAGTTGGTTTCAAGCCCCAACCACCCTCCCGCTCTCATTTCCACACTTAATGCAAAGCAGAGTCTCGGGTCGTTTAGGCGAGCCACGGGACGATTCCCCCCTTCCCCACCTCTTAAATATAAAAAGCACGCAGCATAATCTTCCCTTCAGTCAGGGAAAATACAGTATAATCTTAAGTAAATATTAGTGTTCCACTTCTGTAAATACAAACTGCCACTGAGGGCTGAAACGCTGAGCCTGTCAAAACCCCAGACTAAATGTGTTTCTTTGGAAAGGACAGTGAGGGTCAGGAGTGAGAGATGCTTTGGTGTTTGCTAAGAGTTAGGGGAAGAGTTCTGCTGGGCAGAGAATGGGACAAGTAAAAACCTCATCCCGGAGCTCTTGGAAAAGAGGCGATGGAGGCACTGCTTGAAATAAGGTCTTGATTTATTCCTGAATAAATATCTTCTGCTTGCTGTTCTACCCCATCCCTTGCTGCCTGCCAGGCAGGGATAGCTAAGAAATTGGTGTAAGACAAAGGTGACTGATGAGCACAGCATCTTCCCCCTTTGCAGGCACTCAACTCCAAGAAGAGGACGATGTCACAGCATCTCTCATTCGGTTTTCCCTGTCACAGATGACACTTCCTTCTGTACCCGAGCTAGGAGAGGTGTTTTTCCTTCCTCTATCCGTTCTCAAGTAGAGATACACTGTGGATAATCCATTTGCCAAATTATCACCTACGGCAGCCCCTGTCCACAGATTTTAATAGGAACAGAGGCTCTGGGAGTGCCAGATTTTCAAGGTTGGAATCATTCATTTCTCTGAACATTAATTTCTGATCTTTGGGTTTTTATTTCATGCCTTTTTATAACTCCCCTGCTCCGAGCCAAACCCCTGCTCGTTTCATAACTGCCGTAACTTTGATACAGACATTCCATTTCAGGACCGAGCTTTGTCAAGCTCGGTACTGGGATTCCCTGAAATCTCTCCCTCGGAGCCCCTAGGAGCGCAGCGTCCACGCGGCGATGCCTCTCACGCAGGCCAGCTTGCTGTTTGTGCTGTTAATGTTTCTGTTGCTCACCCACCAGCAGGATCTCTTTTCTGCATTTGCAAAGAAAACCTGAAGCCACAAAGGCATGGAAATGCCAAATCCCCACCGGCCTCCGCGGGATTTAGCGCCCCAAATACCTTTGGGAATCTACAAGCGGACAAAACGCCAGGATCCTGTGACAGCTAAAAGACAGAGGCGGGGGGGAAATAGATGAGCTCAAACTCCCAGCCTCGCAGTCAGACTAAACGAAGCCAGCTCCTTCCCCCAGCTTTCCATCCTTAGTACATCCAACTGCGAGAATAATCACCTATATCCAGTGCCTCCTCCCAAGCCCTCCCCCACCCAACTCTACTTTATGACACTGAAAGCACTCGCAGCCCATTTTAACATTTTCCAGCCCGAGAGCTGTAGTCCAACCAGGGTGGGCAAACAAACGTCTCGTCACCGCCAAGTATGGCCCAACATTGGCTCCGGCGAGAAATTTCCAGCCACTATGGAGCCAGACACATTTACATTCCTCTATTTGAAGTAAAACCCTAATCCTCTGGAAGATTTGCAGTCTGAGCAAGAGCTGTGCTCTCACCCGTGCCTTTAAGGTTGCTTTCTGTCTTGCAGCAAGGGGCAGCAGCAGACTTCCAAAGAAAGAAGGGGCTGGTAAACAAAAGGCACCGGAATTTCATGGGGGGGGGGGGGGCTTCTCTTTTGTTTCAGTTCTTGGAGGGCTGTGAATATTTTCACCAATTTATCTTCAGGATTGCACCTCTAGGAAATAAGGCTTTTATTCCCCATCTTATTTTACCAGCAGGTAAACAAGAGCGTGTAGGAGGAAAGAGTCTTCTCCGATTCCATCCAAAAATTAAAGATTTCACAGCAGAGGCAGAATATGGGAACTCAAGACACTGGGCTCTGGCAAACTTGTTAAGGAACAGTGAATTAATACACAAGTCTGTCACAACTCTGATCACTTGAAAGGATCATTAGCATTTTTGACTTCCCAACTGGTGGTTGCCCAGAATTGTCACCCTCTTTTCCTTTAGGTAATTACATCAGTTCTTACTGCACGTGTCGCACTTTGCTCCTCACCCTCCACCTGCTGGCAACGGGTGGAATCCTAAAACCTGGAATACACTTGGAAGTCAGAAGGAAGGTGGTTCCAGCCTAGAAAGCGCATACCTTAATGCTCTTCCAGCCCTTAGAAGTGACACACCTGATGTACATGCACTTCACTAGCAAATCAGTTCACACCCAGGACACCCAGCCTCCTTCTTGAGTAAAGGAATATTTCCATAGACTTAAGTTTTATGAAGTGACCTTCCTTGCTAAGAAAAAAAGACACAATGAGAGGAATAAACAGACAGGTAGTCTTTATGTACTGTGCAATGCACTGGACCGTGAGCATCCTGTAAGATCCAGTCACCTCGTGTTTGTCTTTTGCAGGGAAGGAAGAAGCGCCAACGCAGACGAGCACGCAGGGAATTCCTTCCGGAACTGCTGAAAGCACTCAATACCCTGTCCCCTCCAACTGTAAGCACATAGGCAGACAACTCACTTCTCAGCATTTCCCAGCACTTCACGAGAACTGAGGCATCCAAACAGACAGAGGACGCAGCTCAGAGCTCCACATCGTCCTGTCCACTCAGACAACGGGCCAGAAAAAACATTACAGTGTAAAATACAGTTGAGATGTTTGAAACCAACGATAGGAGCGGCAGAGCCTACCAGACCTTGAAACCTGGCACAGCCCTGCACGAGGGCTAAGCTGGCTACCTAAAGCACGCAACGATAGGTCTGGTTATACCTGGGAGAGCAAATTTCCACATTGCTGTGCATGCAAAAATGCAGAGTGGCTCTTTCTGGGAGCCACAGTGCCAGCTCCAGCCAAGCCTCGTGCTGGCAAGGCTTTGGCAAGCTCCCTGTGGGCATCTCTGCCAGCACACCAGCTGCATTAGGACATCCAAGCCTACACCTTCCCTGTGACACCTTCTGCTGAGGTGAGGCTGCCCCAACCACAGGAGAGCTTTGGGGTGAGCACAAAGTGGTTATTGCCCAGGCTGGCCACCAGGATGTGGTTGTGGTCTGGATCTCAGCCTTGGCTCCCAGGCAAGATCACTGTCAATATAAGGGCTCTCACTTCCTTCCTGACCAAGCCCGAGGACCAGAGGCAGCCTCAGAATGGGTCAGTGAATGCCTTCACTCCTGGAATTCCATACAGATTACCTAGCAAACCATAAACTGGTCCCACTTCTGGATTTCCAGTCAAGGGCTTGGACGTGCTGACCTAGTCTCCTGTTTCTTTCAGCACAGACATTGTGAAATTCTGATTTTCCTGTTTTCTCTCTCTTTAACAAAAAAATAGATCTTAAAAGAACCTTAAAGGTTCTGTTGCTGGCCAGCCTCACACATCAGCCTCCCAAGTAACAGCACCACAACGGTTTCTCCTTTCAAGTGTCAGAACCAAACACTCCTGCTTATTTTGTGTCTGCAGACAGTCCATCCACTCTTTTCAGGAGGATAAGGGAGTAATTTATGTAGGGAGCAAGGGTTAAAATGGGAGGAAAATATGTTCATTCCACGCTAAGGCTTTATTCTTCCCACGCTTGACTGCCAAGGTAGCTGTGAAAACACATAAATAAACCTGCTGCTAACCCACACGTGCAGTATTCTAATTATTCAAGCTTTGGCCAGGAGTGCAACAAGACTGTGCCTTCCCAGCGGTGACGGAGGTCTTCTCCAGTCATACTCTCCACCTCCTTTTGATCCCTTGCTCTGCCTTTCTACAATTGGACACATGACTGGTGGCAGTGGTACCTCCTGGGAACAGGAGTCAGAGGTACCTGCACATTGCCCTTGGATCTTCTGGGCCACTGAAGTCCTCCTGAAATCATGGCATATTTATCTGAGTAGCAAAGAGCTAAGAAGAACAGAGAGTGGGAAACATAATTGGGGTTTGGGTTTTATTTTATAAGAAATCCACACTTCATGAGTAAGATGTGGATTCTCACATCACAATTTAGGGTCCCTGCTTCCCCTCCTGAGAACCTTCCTGTGAAAGGCTTAAATTAAAAGATGGGTTCTGGCTGGGTGGGTTAAGCCTGAACAGGAGGTGGAACAGGGAAGCAGTCAGCTCTTCTTGATCCTTTATGTTCCTTCAGGTTTTTTTTAATATGTTGATAAAGGCACAAGCTATTTTGACAGCTTCTTTATGGCATTTTCCAGAAGCCTGAAATGGGATTCAAGTGACAGACCTCTAAATTCCTGTAAAGTTCCTCTGTATGCCATGGCAAATTAGGAATTTGCTGTCCAAACCACATATATTGAACTGGCTCCGATCCCACAGCACTGACATTCTGATGTGTTTTCCTTTCCCTCTGGCCAACTACAATCGTTGCATATCTGTGAATCATGGCTTCCTGCTCATCGAGGCTGACCCACCACCAGCAGCAATATTTGCATTATAGCCAGCCTATTTTGTGAGACATTGAGCAAAGATCTGGAAAACACCAGATCTTGCCTCACAGAGTCATCAATAGAATTAAACGTGTGTGTTCCTTCTCACACAGAGCAGTGGGAGGCTCTCAAATCCACTTGTGTATTTGTTTGGTGGTTGCATGAAAGTGATACCCTGAGCAGTCTGTTAACTGGTTTCCAGACCGTGCCAGAAGACCACCCCGATAACTGGATTTGCCTCTCATTGTCAGGAAGGTCAAGGAAGCAACAGGCAATGAATGTTGAATCAGCCTTTGGCTGGATGACCAAGATCATGTAGACCACGAGAACCCCAGGTGTGAAAAAGGCACAGAAGTCAAAGTCCAGCGAGCAACATCAGGCTGAGCATAGGAGATGTCTGGGCCATCTCTTCCTCTTGGGAAGCACAAATACAGTACAGCAGGTAATTGTGAAAACTGCTAACACACCAGTTCACTGGGTGCCGTCTGCGTTGTCCACTTACAATTTAACAGTCGAGTAAATAACACTGATGAGGTGTTATTAAATCCTTCCCCGGACTGAATTCATGCAGATTCATTACTAGTTTTCCATATCAAAGCGACAAGAGGACAAGAATAAGTTGGTGTGGTAGAAAGGAAGGGGATGTTAATAGGCATTAACAAAGCTACTTGATTATTAATACCTTTTGCCTTTTTTTTTTTTAATTTAATAAAAAAATTAGATGGTTCCAAAGATGTTAAGTGAGATTTTTTTTTAATTAAAATTCAAATTTAACATTTACATAAAGAAAAGCTATTGGGACAACTGAAAAGTGTTTCCCTCCTGACTGTGCACAAGAATAAGAGAAGCAGCCAGAGCTTCAAGCCTGACAGCACTCCAGAAACATTTGGACAACACCCTCAGACACATGGTGTGAATTTTGGGGTTGTCCTATGGAGAGGCAGTAGTTGGACTCAACAAACCTTGTGAATCCCTTCCAACTCAGGACAGTCTACGACGCTATAAATTAGCAAATAAAGATGTAACTATCATGCTCTGACACCTGCTGGGGGAAGTGCTTTAATATTTACTGTCCATATTCATCAGCTACAAGTTTCTTGGATCGAGGTGTGAAGGGAGAGAACAGAAGCTCACAAAGTTTTTAGAAGGTGAATTCTCAGGACGTGCTCTCCAGCCACATCGAGCTGCGGGCTGGCCGTTGCTACGGGAAGGGAAAGCTCGGAGTGTTCAATGAGAGGTCAAAAGAGATGGTCTGATTTCTGCCTTTAATGATTTCCTATGAAGCCTTTTAGCCACCCTTCAGGTGAGAACATTTCTAGACTACACCACCTCAGGCCCCCAAACATCTCTTAAAACCCGCATTCCCAGGCTCTTCCCAGCTGCCCAGGCCACACGTTCGCTCCTTTCTCCTTATTCCTCCCCCTATCTACGTCTCCAAAAGAACTTTCCTTTTCAGCCTCAGAACCGGGTGCCGAGCATTCGTAGCCCTCAACAAAGCATCTTGCAGCCGATCAGTTACCGCTGCCTACGCATCTGAAGCGGAAGGGCTACGTTCCTCGCTGGCGGGCTGGGGCGACTCGCTGAACCTGAGCCAAGAAAATAGATGAGGCAAGGGGTGTTAAAAGCTACCGTCTCGCCTCTTCTACGCATTACACGCACGAGTGCCTTCAGCGCCCAGAGCCCGGAGCCCAGACCATTCGCTGAAAGTCTAATGGATTTCAGATAAGGCTTTTGACTGTTACCTGGATTGACAGCTGGAGAATGGGAGGAAAAATCCAGGCTCCGGCTTACGCAGCCGAGCAGAAAGCATCCCGGTTCGCAGGCTAACCTAGGTCAAGTGATTCGGCGCCCGCCGTGTATTAAAGCTATTTACGAGAGCAGAGAGGGAGAGACTTGGAGAAGTTGAAGGGAACTCACTCTCCCAGTGAAAATTGGTTTTATTGTTTTAATTCATGACATGCCCTGGCTCCGTGCCCGCAGTCAGGGTTGGGAAGGTGCTGTCATTTGTGGAGACCATTGGAAAATGAACAATAATTCTAAATCACCCCCTCTGTTTCACAACTGTCCAGCTCACAGGCTTTGCTGCCCTTCGATGGACCAGCACTAGAAAGGTGTTTCTTCAAGCTGGAGGTGGAAAGGATCAACTTGAGGCTCCCAAGAGCCACGTGCACTTGTACACACGCTCTCAAACCTATCTGAAAATACCAGGATAAGGACATGAAAGGACGAAGGGGTTCAGAGCCCACGCCAGAAAGACAAGGTCTCTCATCCAGAAAGACATCGCACACCTGGAATCCTGGGTTCAGCTTTGGGCCCCTCACTACAGAAAGGGCATTGAGAGGCTGGAGAAGGGGAGCAGATCTGGATATCCATCTACCCATCTCCTTCCTGAGCTGGAACGGTGTTTCACACGCGATTAGTGCTCTTGGTACCGGGCAGGTGTGGGGCACAGATTGCAGAACCTGGCAAAATGCTGAAATGTAAGAGACTTCCGGGACTGATAGGCTTGACTCTAAATTCTTCCAAGGCTTGAATCCATCGACTAAGCCTTTGCTGTTCAAGCACAATGCACCCCTACACAGTACACCTCCCTCTCCTCAATTGACCACCAGGACTAAAGGCAGAGAGGAGGCACAGTCACTCCTGGTGGCAAAGGTGGGCTGGAAGCTCCAGAGTGACAACAACCACCACCCTGCCCTGTACCAGGGCAAAGCCACCCAAGCTCTCCAGACACTTTACACAGCAGGAAAGGCAAAGGGGGAATCACTCCTGAAGGAAATGGATACACAGCCTCTTTCAGAGCCTTAGAAAGCTGCCTTTCCCACTACTTTTTCTCTCCATTGGCCGGATATTGTGCACCATCACCAGCTGTAAACGAGCTGACACCCCTTCCAAGCCTGTCCACCACTCTGCTTCCCAGTTGAGACACAAATCTTGCCTTCAGGGACCCATGTCTCACGCTGGGATGGGTGCTGCCTGCTGCACGAGAGCCAGCAGTGCACAGACACCATGTCAGAATAATAAGAATAATCATTCTCTAGAATATCTTGGCTCTTTCCCCTTTGCTTCTATTTTCACTTTTCCTTTCTCCTTTTTTTTTCCTGGGTTTTTGGTTGGGAAATCTGATATTCTGTGACCAACTTGCCCCCAGCCTTGGCCTGTCCTGCCACCTCCCACCCCCCTCTGCTCTTTGATCTGGAGATCAAAGCTAGAAAAGAGCACAAACTGGTGGCAGCAAGAAAATCAACACACATTTAGAGAAAAAGAAAACACCTACCAAAAAGAGGAAGAGCAGCATCTGCTCCTTCTTTTGTGGTGGCTCCAACATGCAGCTCTGGTCCTTGATTCACTGAACTTGCTCACAAATGTCCCTGATTGCCCAACACACAGGTTTTAAGTAATTTGGGAACCCCCAGCTGTGGGCTATCATCCAAAAAGATGTTTTTCTTCTAATCAGTTCAATTAATTTCTGCTGCAAGGCTCGGGCTCCATCACTTTTCTCCACTGCTGCAGTATCAAGCGCATCCCAGGGTTATTGAACCAGCTGCTACTCTTTGCAGGGAAAAATCGGTTCCCACAGCACCCTTTCCGCACTGGCACAGCTCAGAGCTGCAGGAGTGCCACAGGGCAAGGCACCAACAGCATCTCTCTAAATTCTCAGGCTTTACCCTTGGAAAACTTCCTTTTCAGCTCTGACTGAACCAGCTTAGCTGAGAAGTACAAGCAGGACCCAGCAGCTTCAAAATCAATGACCAAAACATGAGGGTTTTTCTGGTAGCTGGGCTGCTTCGCATGTATTAGACTGGGAACCGAATTTTCTGATGTCCCAGAGATGTTTCTCCATGGCACTCTATCACCACCGTCCAATTCCCAAGCAGGGTGAGGACAACCAGTAAAAGCAACTACAGTCATCCGAGCCCTTGACATCCTTCACCACAGTAACAGCAGAGCAAACCTTACCATTTTGCTGCTCAAGCTCAGTTTTTATGATAAAAAGAATAGGTTTGGTCTGCCAGGAAAATAGCCCGAGCCCTTTGGGGGAAAATTCCATAGCAATTACAATAAAACACCAGGAGAAAATAAATGGCAGGGAGCAAAACAAGGGCTAAAATCAACCCCCCATGGGTTGTTCACTCACTGGGGTTGTCAGCACTGATCGTAATCAATTGGTCACTCATCGCAGGAAAGCAAACGGTCAAGCCCCGGCGTACCCCGCAGAATTAAAAGGCTAATTATTGGTCTTGGTCTCACCAGAATGAGCCTGCTATTAAACTCCCATAACTTTCACAAAGCTAAAACATTGTCCTCCTGGACAAGGAGGCCTGGAGCTGCATCCCTGAGGTTTCTCTGGGCTGCTTCCATCCTGCCTTCTTGCTTTAATAATAAGAATAACCCAGAAGAGCAACACGGACATCTCTGCATGGAGCAAAGACGCGGCGTCCCAACGCTTCCCAAGACTCTTCATGGCAAACTATTCCATACCACCTCTCCAGACTCAAGAGGGGGTTTTGTCTCCAGAGGAAGAGAATGGGAACACAGCACTTCTCCTGGCACGGATTCTGAGCAGCCACTATCAATTCACCAGGCACGTCGTTTGCGAAGCGTTGCACCCCAGCTCGTCCCTGGCGCTGCTCTTGGGCGCTGCCCGGCGCTGCTCGCCACGCCGCTGGCGGGAGGCCAGCGCTGTCACTCAGCAGAAGGCAGATTCCTTGTCAGCTTGCTCTTTAGCCATCACAACACTGTCAGCCCTGGCGCCCAGGCAACTGGGGGAGGATGCTTAACGGGGCCCAATTTGTCTGGCTGCAAGGGAGGAGAAGCCAGGGACACGTCGCAGGATGCGTCCTGAAAAAAAAACTAAGCACTTGAGGCAAAAGCTTTGGGACCCAAGGAGAAAAGTACAGAAGCTAAAGCAACAAATAACCTCTTCTTCCCCTCTCCTTCTCCCTGCCTCCCCCTCCTCGGGAATCTTACAAGTTAAACACAGGCTTCTCTGTCTCCCTGTGCATTTCTGTCTCCTCTCTCCAAACTCCTTAATCTCCTTCTGCGACTCCTGGCTTTGCATCTACTCTATAAACAGTCTCCTGCTTAACATGGCTAAAAGCACTTTTATCCAGCACAGGCTAATTAAGACATTTAGAGTGAGGCACTTCTATCCTGCTTCCTACCAGCAGCACGAAATTCCATGTATAGAATCACTAAGGTTGGAAAAGCCCTCCAAGCTCAGCCAGTCCAACCGTCAGCCCAACCCCACCGTGCCTGCTAACCCATGGCCTGAAATGCCACGTCTACGCGTTCTTTGAACACCTCCAGGTAAGGTATCTCGCTGCTGTGCGCACGTTGAGATAGCTCTGAGACGCTGAAAATTCCTCCAGCCAAATGTTCTTACAGTGCACCAATTCACCTGTCTCCTTGTAAATCCTGCAGCTTTAGCCACGCCACCCTCGCGCTCTGCTGCCAAGCTACATCCTGCTTTTTTAATATAAATGACTAATTCTCCACACTACTTCGCGTCACATTAAAAGGTTTCACTCGGGGCTGTGTCTGGTTAAAACAAAACAAAGCACAGTAAAAATTGCTTCTAGCTAAAAGAAACATTCTTTCGATATTATATCATCATTCCTTTCCATCACATCTCACGTTACGATTCCAAGGCACTGAAGGAGAGCACATTTTACCTTTAAGAAGGCGATCGGTAATCCTGATTTCCTGTGAGTTCATAGATACCCACTGTGGGGAAGGGGGGAGCAATTTCCACTGTAAGTGGGACAGGAAAGATGAGTTTAGGTGGATCTGCAGAAGCTTTCTCTTGACACACCGGCCCATCACTCTGAATCACCAAAGGAGAATGGTTACTTCCTAAAATCATTGAGGTTGGAAAAGACCTCTAAGCTCAAGCCAAACAATCAGCCCAACCCCACCGCGCCTACTAAACCACATCCCAAAGTGCCACGTCCACAAGCTTTCTGAATCCCTCCAGGGATGGAGACTCCACCGCTGCCCTGGGCAGCTATGCCAGGGCTTCACCACCCTTTTGGTAAAGAAATGTTTTCACCCAACTTCACTTGACTTCAGTCGGGAAAGCACCACGTCTCCCAGGCTGAATTCGATAGTGGCACGGGACGTTGTGCGAGACACACGAGCTGCGTCGTTAGCAGCGCTCAGCCCGGGCTTCGTGCTGTGCCCGTGTGCCTCGGATCATCTCGGGAAGCACCTGCTGTGTAGGTGCCAGACAGAGATGATATCAAATGAAACTTTGGCACCACAATTGACATACTTCTGCAAAGCCAATTTACATTCCTTGCTCTGGGCTTCTGGAGCCAAAACAAAACAACAATAAAAAAAAATAAAAAAGTGCTTTGGATCCAAACTTGACTCCGTGGCTCCAGTTTGCCGAGCATCGCTTCCCTGGTATAATGCTCAAATGACGTTCTGGCTCACAGTGCTGCATCCTAGAAGAGTCCCCAGTGGGTATTGCACAGTCTGTCATAAGAGCAGACCGGGAACAAGACAGTAATTATGAGATTGTGATGAAAAATGGTCTATTTGTTGCATTGCCCAACCCTGTTCCCATCTTTATCCTCAAGGGCTTCTTTGCAGACACTGTGATTTGCTTTTTTTCTTAACGATGTTGGTTTGGAGAAGAGATTCCGTTTTTTTCCCACCCTCCTGACACACTCCACGTGATCCCTCCTGCATTGCAAATTTTTCCCTTTAGCAGCTGGGGCTCTCAGTGAGGAAGATCAGCAGCTTCACAGTCCTGGAGAAGCAACCCCAGAGATGAAGAAGCATCAAATAATACTTGAAGTCTTATTGTTACCAAATCAGCTTTGTTGGCTGCTCATCGAAAAACACGGTGCTGGGTAATCTGCATTTTCTGGTCTTGAATCTTCCTCACATTCTACTACGAGTTATTGCTTGCACCTTTACAAAGCTGATTTGGGAAGCCCCTTCTACTGCAAGGGCTCCAGCAGCTTTCCAGACGTGCCCTATCCAAGGGTAACTGGAAAAGCATCATGGATACAGCCAGGATTTTGTCTTGCTCTTACAGCTTCAGAGAAGTTTCAGACAGCTCATAGCATCATAGTATCAACCTGGGACGCTCTTTGAGAGCAGTACAAGCTCTCAAAAAGGTGCTGAAGGAATCTAACTGTTGTTTTTATTGGAGTCCATGAAAGCCAAAAGCAGCCAGAATTAGATGAACTTAAATTTTTCAGTACCTCCCTCTTGGCCTTTGCAGTTTCTGCCCAAAGCAAATATGCTCAGGCTGTAAGGCTGGGCTGAAATGAAGTTAAAACTCGTTAGGGTATAAAGACTTCACCTTTACGAGCAAGGCAACAGAAAAATAGCACTGAAACACCTTTTACATAGTTTTTATTGATTCTCTTCTCTGAGGTGCTGATTTGGCAAATACTTATACAGGTGTGTAATTGAGGGCCCTGAGGAGTGCCAGGCAGCTCATTATTTGCAGGAATGGAAGGCCTTTGTGCCAGCTAAATAATGAAATATAAATTTGCAAGCCTGTCAGTGAGTAAGCAGTTCTCCTCTCATTGACTGTTATTCCATCTTTGTTATTGGTTTGTGTTAAGCAGCTTCCACTGGCAACAAAAAAAATAGCGGTAAGGAGATTCAGGAGATTTCCTCATCTTTTCCCAAATGTGTATAAATGTCACTTTGGGCAGAGTTTTATTTTCACTGTTTCTCCTGTGATTTTCTTTCCTTGGCAGGAACATGTTGAGTCTTGGTTGCTAATGAGGGTTTTATGATTAAAACTAATCTTGTTGTTTCTCCTTGCTGTAAAAAACACCTCAGGTTTCCTCTGTGTGGATTGCTTTCCTCAAGGCTGCAAAATGCAGTTGTGCTCCCCTCATGAGAGGCACTTGTCCTTCTGGATAGACATCCATCGGCTCCTTCTGCTGCAGGAAATTCTCTTGCTCTTAAGCTCTTACCCTCACCAAGTGATGGGACAAGAGGAAATGGCCTCAAGTTGCACGGGGGAGGTTTAGATTGGATATTGGGAAAAACTTCTCTAATGAATCTTCAGTGGTGAAGCCCTGGCAGAGGCTGCCCAGGGCAGAAGTGGAGTCTCCATCCCTGGAGGGGTTCAAAAAGCGTGTAGGTGTGGTGCTTTGGGCCATGGGTTAGCAGGCATGGTAGGGTTGGGCTGATGGTTGGACTGGATGGGCTTTGAGGGCTTTTCCAACCATAGTGATTCTGTGCTCTCCCTGCATATTTAGTTCCCTAAATGCCTTGTTGAGGCATCCCAAAGGAGGGCAGCACTGACGCTGCCTTAGGATTTGCTTCTGAAAACTGCGTTGAACTCTTAAAAGCAATGAACTGGGTGTACGTGGAAGAGACGCCAAAACACCGAAATGACAAATGCACCGCAAGGAGAAGCTGTTGCTACTCCTGCCTCACCCCAGGAGTCTCAGAATCTCACACTCCTTTCTTCTGGCTAGAAACGGCTTAAAAGCAATTGGCTGCCAGCAGTTCAACAGCCCTGAAGGATGAACAAGCCTGACAGAAAAACTGCCCCGTGCTGCCGCTGCCGCGCTGCACCCACAGGGCTTGACGGGAGATTCTTTTATGCTCATGCTCCTTAGCATGACTTCTCTCATCCAAGGCAGCTTTGGGGATCAATTAAAGCAGCGAGCACTCCTTGTTCTTAGCCAGATTTGACAAAAGCCTCCTGGGCGAGCCCTTCGGCGTGTGACTCCCGCAGGTGGCTCAGCAGAAGCAAGCCGTCACTGCCGTGGTCTCCAGCTGCACCCGCAGAAAAGCCCCTCCATCCCCTGCCTGGGCGCCTCCCCAGCCCTTTCCTGCCTCAATTTCACAGGCACTTTGGCCAAGGACCCCCCTTTTCCCCTCTGCGTTGATCCCCAACTCTGAATGGGAAAAAATATTTGATTTCTCCCTTCAAAGACCTGCTATTTTCTCACTTCTCATTTTATTTCCAAACAAACAGGTGGGAGCTGCCTCCTGTGGCGTTCTTTCTCCAAGATAAGCTTTCCCTGCATTTCATTATCACCTTTCCCTAGACTCCTCCCTCCAGATCTCTTTATGTTCCCGTCTGATGATAACAGACTGCTTGCCACATGAGGCAATCCAAGACAAACAGCCAACGGGGCAGTTTGAGGCTGTTTCTTTCTAGGAGGGATGTGTTCGCAGGAAGAAATCCCCCAGGCAAAAAAAATAAGAAGAAAGAAAGTACAGCTGAGAGTAAAATCAGGCTTGGAAGTATAAGATCAGATTTGGAAGTTGGCTTTATCTCCTTACCCCCAGCCTCCTCGAGAGGGATCTGGCAGGAGGCATTACCTTACATGTATTTTCTCTGAGCAATTCCAAACCTTCCTGGATCACCAATAATTCAGGCACTGGCAATGGGAGGGATGTCCCTCATCGCATCCATCCGTGTCTCCATGGCTTTCCTAGAGTCAGCCAGTCTCACTCATACGCCCTCACCCTCAACTTTGTGACCCCAGCAGCCTCCCCCAGCCCCTTTCAGGCTACCAGGGCTCACATCCTTCAGAAGGAGATTTACCGAGCCTGCCTATTTGGCCAAAAAGGCAGCCTTTAATTCTCTCCTACCAGGGAGTGTCTTGCTCCGGTGAAATAAGTCGCTCTCAATCCCCCTGACTCTTTATTGCGGCCCCAGACATCAGTGCCCATTGCGTGACCCTTCAGGGGAGGTGTGAGATCTTGTTTCAAGCCTTTTTGTCTCTATCAATGTGGGAGAAGAACTGCCAATCTGCACGAACTTCATTAAAATTCGTGCCAGCGAGTTCAAAGATCAAGGAAGGGGCAATAATTCCCTTGGGCCGAGAGCCGGTTGAATAACAGCATCTCATTTCCCCACCCCGGCTGCCACTTTGCCAGCATCGCTCTTCCGTTGCATCACCCGCTGCCCAGATTCCCACTGGGAAAGGACGTTTGTGCCATGCTCTCTTCTTGCTCCTCCTCATTTCCTGTCCTGCTGATGACATTGTCTCACCCAAGGTCTTGGTCACTTCCTACGTGGATGGGCAGGTTCCTCACCATCAACAGTTGTCCCTTGGGAAGGGCCCTAGGGGGAAGAGAAGGAGAGTTACTTCTCCTGAGTGACAAGCGATAGGACCAGAGGAAATGGCCTCAGGTTGCACCAGGGAAGGTTTAGATTGGATATCAGAAAGAATTTCTTTACTGACAGAGTGGTGAAGCCCTGGCAGTGGCTGCGCAGGGCAGTGGGGGAGTCTCCATCCCTGGAGACAACATGTGGATAATGTTGAGTACTGGGACGTCTCCTAAGGCCGTGTCTTCTTCTCCACCGAGGTTATCACAACACAGGCAAATNCCACTGGGAAAGGACGTTTGTGCCATGCTCTCTTCTTGCTCCTCCTCATTTCCTGTCCTGCTGATGACATTGTCTCACCCAAGGTCTTGGTCACTTCCTACGTGGATGGGCAGGTTCCTCACCATCAACAGTTGTCCCTTGGGAAGGGCCCTAGGGGGAAGAGAAGGAGAGTTACTTCTCCTGAGTGACAAGCGATAGGACCAGAGGAAATGGCCTCAGGTTGCACCAGGGAAGGTTTAGATTGGATATCAGAAAGAATTTCTTTACTGACAGAGTGGTGAAGCCCTGGCAGTGGCTGCGCAGGGCAGTGGGGGAGTCTCCATCCCTGGAGACAACATGTGGATAATGTTGAGTACTGGGACGTCTCCTAAGGCCGTGTCTTCTTCTCCACCGAGGTTATCACAACACAGGCAAATCCTTTTCCGACCTCGGCCATCCTACCTCCCACAATTATTAATTGGATGAGATGATTTTTTTATCATGCAGGGGAGGCAGTTAGAGAAATCCCTGGCCAGAACAGGAGCCCACGTCCCATGGAACAAAGCTATATACCCCCCAAAAAGCCATTCAGGTGCAGCTCTACAGCCACAGCCAAGCCCCAGCGTGGAAACAGGTGAGAACAAGCTCTCTTTTTTAGGAGGGGTTGGGCTCGATGATCTCAAAGGCCTTTTCCAACCAGATGATTCTATGATTCTCTGTGCCTTCCTGAGTGACCAAAAGCAGATGCCAAGAACAAGGCCAGCACAAGACGACTTCCACTCACAATGGGAAGGACGGGACATGGCAGCTCCTTTTTGGCACCTGAGGGAAAGGAGAACCAGTGACTCGCTGCAGGATGGGTCCCCTGACACCAGAAGAAGGAGACTCAATGTCAGCAGTGCGGGCTCCGTGCCACGCGCTGCTGCTTCGTTGGGGTCGTTGCGGGGTGGCAGGGCTGCCGGCAGCACCAGGGCACGGCAGGCAGGAACCTGGCTGCAGCTGGAAATAAGTCATTTTTTCCATTTTCCTACACCTCCTCTCTTTGGCCCTGGTACAACTCCACTGGGTCTTTAGCGAACGCTCCCGCTGAGTTTTTCAGAGTCAAAACAGCGCATTCCTTATGACCCCAAACGCCTGCGCGATTCCACTGGGGATGAGAGGAGAGAGGGAAGCAAGAGCAATCCTTGAGGTCGGCCAGGCCAGCTGGAAGGAGGAAAGCTGGTCTCAGTGGTCCAGTGGAGACAGAGCTAGTTTGGAACGGTCCCTTCTGGAGATGAGCAGTGGTTCCAAGCCCTCGGGGCTGGAAACACAACCCTCAGCCCAGCTCTTGGTGCCTGCAGTGAGCAGTGGCCGGGTCTCGTTGTAGCAGGAGAGTTGGACAAGGAAAGGCAGCAGATCCACAGGCACCCCTGGTGAATGAGAAGCCTTGTCCGTCAGCATCCAATGGGCTGTTTCGAAGCGCTGCCGACTGGTGCTGTTGCAGGGGGGGTTGATTTTGGATGGCACCTTGTTTTCACATGGCTGGAGTTCATCAGGCTTGAGACAGCAACGCTGAACTCTTACTTATTTTTACTCCAAGCAACAAAAGCTGACATCAAACCACAGATATTTAGGGAGCTTAACGTCATTAATGATGGCTTGGAAAATGAGGCTGGGGGAGCGCAGGGAAGCATGGCAGGAGGACTGGGGTCTCCAGACAGGTAGCCGTGGTTTCAAGAGAGGATCTAGCAGGTGTGCATGTGTGCACCCACAGACTATTCAGTTTTCTCACCCTCCACCCCCACACAGGCTGCCATCACCAGCAACACAGCAGCTCCCAAATACCTTCTGAGCCCATGGAAAGGTGAATCCTAGGTTGGAAATTACTACTGAGATCATCAAGTCCAACGGTACCTACTACTAAACCAGTTCCCTGAACACCTTCCCCTCCTTGTTCAGTCCCGAGACAGCTTCTGGCTGGGGAAAGGGAGCCTACCTGGCACAGCTGCAAATAGACTTCCTCTCCCCCTCACCCACCCTTATCAGATCCTGGTCACTGGGACTTTTAAGCTAATAGCTTCCCCAGCTGTGGCCCAGAATGGTATTATCGGGCAGATCCCTATCGCTCTCTAATATACCCCAAGGCTCCAGCTCCTATTTGTTTAAAACAGGGGGGAAAGCAAGAAGAATGTAACCCATTGAGCCGTGGTGAGGCAGAGGACTCTGGCTGGAGATCCAGCACTGAGATGTCTCGCACCACTGTCTGACATCCTCTCCCTCCTTCCCTGGCAATTTTTCTTTAAAGGAAAGAGTAAATATGTAAGTACAGACCAATTCCACAAATACCAGATCTGCAGGAGTCAGACTGACTGTAGTTTGCTCCCTTGTCCGTTGCTCTTGGCTTCTCGCTGTGCTCCAGCTGCTGCCAGTGGCTTCGTGGCAGTGACCTTGTCTAAAAAGGGGACGTTCGTCCCGGCACGGCGACCCAGTGGGACATGGATGAATCCCTTCCAAGCAGCCTGTACGCCCCCCGCTCACTTGCAGCGTGAAGAAGCCCATCAGAACACGTGTGGCAAGGGTAGAGCCTCACGCAACCATCCCCGCGATGACAAGACGTGCAGGGACACGGCGGCACTCGCTGACTGATGGCTGTGTGTTATGGCAAGATGAACAGCCTCCAGATAAGCAACCTGATACATTTTATTATTACGAAATGGGACTCTTATGTGCAGAATTTGGATGCCACACATGCTTTAGTTCTTTTTTTCTGACCACGAGAGATATGTAATTAATTGATAAAAAAAAAAAAAAAGAAGTTACTTTTAACAGAGCAGAAAATATTAACCCCCATCTCGCCCCAGGCACCGACAAACCGAAGTGGAAAATAAACTCTTCTCCAATCACTTGGCAGGTCTGCGAAAGGAGGAAACCAGGAGCTCTGCGCACCCCTCGGACTGCATTAGTCAGACACCGCAGCATTTTTACAACAGTCTGTCATTAATCACGGCAACACAAGAGAGTGAGAACGAGATCAAAGAGGCAGAAATCTGAAGTTCCAGTTTCAGATTCCCTGCAGTTAAAGGCAATGACAAGGTTAGGAACCAGCACCAAGTGATCGCTAAGCGTTTCGATTAACTGGGCGATGGCTGCTGGAGGAGCCAGCGCTGCCCTCCGGCCACCTCCTTTCACTGGTTTAGCACAGGTGAAGATCTTGTTGCATGGATTTATCCAAACCACTAAAAAGCAGCACAGCAAGACTGGAACAAATGGATGGTTTTTCCAGTAGCTGCTGCCTGTGGTTGAAACTGGAAATATCATCTCCGGAGGTCAGCACTTCCTCAGCTCCCAGTGCAAAACCCCCTGGCAACGGGAAGGCAGCTCATAATGGAAAGGTTTCAGAGAAGACAATCCCCCCGCTCCCAGGGACACTTCCATTTCATTTTCACCAGGAGGCCGGTGGCTCCTTCCCTGAGTGGAAGAAAGAGCTGATCCTTCAGTGCTGACACCCTTGTGCAGAAGCTCTGAATTCATTTAATGCCCCTGTCCTTCTTCTCAGCAGTCGGAGGAAATTAATGGTCTCACAGCTCGTGGCAGGAGTTATCAATGCCTGTAAAGCGCTAGACAACGTCCACACTGCTCAGGAGGGACACCAGGTGACCTTAGGTCAACTTAAGAGAGCTCTAGAACTCAAACTTACACAGTATCACAGTATCACAAGGTTGGAGAAGACCTCTGAGATCATCAAGTCCAACCCATGACCCAACACCTACACCTACTCCTACTGTCAACTACACCAGGGCACTAAGAGCCTCATCCAATCTCTCCATAAACCCCTCCAGGGATGGTGACTCCACCACCTCCCCGGGCAGCGCATTCCAATGGCCAATCACCCTCTCAGGGAAGAACTTCTTCCTCATGTCCAGCCTAAACCTCCCCTGGCGAAGCTTGAGACCATGTCCTCTTGTTCTGTCACCGGTCACCTGAGAGAAGAGACCAACCCCTGTCTCACTACAGCCTCCCTTCAGGCAGTTGTAGAGGGCAATAAGGTCTCCCCTGAGCCTCCTCTTCTCCAGGCTGGACACCCCCAGCTCCCTCAGTCGCTCCTCACAGTCCTTGTGCTCCAGCCCCTTCACCATCCTCGTCGCTCTCCTCTGGATGCACTCCAGCATCTCCACATCTTTCTCAAACTGAGGGGCCCAGAACTGGACACAGCACTCAAGGTGCACCTGACTCCCATTAACCTCGTGTGAGCCCAACACAGCAGCTGCTCTAAGCCAGCACGGACACTGTCCTGAAGGACAGGGGGACAAAGTGGGTACGACACAGAACGAGGGAACTCGGCCAAGGTCAACAAGCAGGTCAATGGCAAAGAGCACCCAGGTTTTCCATTCTTTTGCTCTGGGACACAGCCACTCCCATGGGCTCCTCAGGATACAGCAGCCACAGCCTCAAACGGTTCGAATTAGCGTCCAAACCTAAGGACAGCGGCACCATGCGAGCTGCCCTGGTCCTCACTGTCCAGCCTCCTGTAAAAACTTCTCCAGAATCTCTATCACTTCATAAAACTTTAAAATCCAAACCTGGTTGGAGATATTTATACAGTTTGAGATCATTTCCCCCAGCCGGAGTGTCAGTGCTGGTTTATAGATTACTGGCAACTCCCAGCACCCTTTGCTGGGAAAAAAAAAAACCCACCCCAGTTTGATAATTACAGCAGCCCTCGAGATCTGTGCTTGAAACAAAAATGAAACGAAAACAAACAAACAAACCTGCATTAATCATCCATAAAGTTTTATTAAATTCCAAGCGCAACACACGCACGGAACAAAGGTTCAGTACCCTGCTCAAAGGAGACACCTGAGCTCCTTTGCAGTGGCTGAACTCTGTCCTCCAGCCGGAGCTACAGCGAAAGGTGCTCTCGCAGCTGCTGAAACCTGGGTTCCTGTCCACACAAGCATCCCAGCTAATTAGTATTGCAGTTAGTACTGCCAAGTTCCTATCTTTAAACCTAGTTTGTGCTTAAGCAACAGCCTGCCTTAGCCTACCTGCAGGCGTGTCAGCCCGCCAGAGGGATCCTCCCGGCCTTGGCTGAGAGACCACACGGGTACCCAGAATGCAGCCTTGGCTCTTCTTCTGCCCTGAGTTCTGAGCATTTCGTGTTTCTACCCCTCATTGACTGATCCAGCTCCCCACGTCAACCTGCCTTGATCACCTCTTCTCACGGCTCCTGCAGGAAAAAAAAGCTCTGAGAAAGCCTATGAAGAGAAGCATTCTTTAAAGAGAGCAAGATAATAATTCCCTCCTGTTGGATGGAGCTTCAAATACCATCGTGTCTCCACCCTACCCACTTTCTCAAGACAGCACCACGGCTGAGCCTCCTTTCAGCCTGCTCTTTCCATGCTCTGCAAGGCAGCCACAGCTAGAGGGAGAGCAAAGAGCAGGCAGAAAGAGAAACAAACACCGAAAGCAGCGCAAAGACGAAGTGTAAGCAAGGTTTGTGCCAAACGAACGGCAACCACCACCTGCCTCGCCGAACAAAACCAACCTGACGTAACGAGAAAGAGCAAAGCTGGTCTAACGACGAAGCAAGTGCCTCAAGTGAGATTTAAGATCCTGACTTTAAAATCCACGGCCCGTAGGGAGATTTTTATGGGAGCACAAAAGGCTGGGTTTCTCTCTCGTTTACGACCAGAGTACGTCAAGTGTTTCTCAAAAATCCTAAGGGCACAGAAAGCATTTCCAGGGGAGCGAGCACTGCGTGCGAGGACCCCTCGGCTACCCTGAAACTCAGCACAGGGGATGCTGCACAGAGACAGCCACACCAAAGCACCACTCCAGGGTCCACACTGGTCAGCGCTTACCAAGCTACCCCGTCCTGTTCCACGCCGCACGACTTTAGAGTCGCTATTCCCCTCCTTGTCTCCACTTGGAGCCGCCAGGTGGATCCAGGACCCAATGGTACAACCAAGAAGAAAGCACCACAGACCTCTTGCAAATGCTTCTTCCAGCCCTGCCAAGCAGATTTATTTGTGTAGGCGATTGCAGAACCGTGGCTCTGTGCAGAGGAGTCTAACTGTGCGTAAGAAAGGTGTTTGTTCCATGGTTATGGTGTTGTCACAATGATCTTGGTACTCACTCCTTTTTCACAGGGTCCTCAGCTCCCTCACTTTCCACGGAAACTGAACACACTCAGCTCTTTGGACGCTGCTGTCGGGGCTCCCTCCATCCCAGTAAATACAATGCCCAAGTATGTGGCACTGATTTTTAAGTATCACCTAGTATTAATGCTTACAGAGGACTAACTTTACTCTGCTTTTTTTTTGTTCCAGTCACCAATTTGGAATGATTTTCAAATTACCCTCAAGTTTTCCTTGAAGACTGAGCATTTCACCACCGTTCCATTGCTCGCTTCTGGTTTCAGGCTCCTCTCAGTGAAGAGGCTTGGAAATGGTATCTGTTTGATTTCACCCTTGTCCTCACGACTGATTTATGACCTGTGCCTATTTATAACAAGAGTTTTATATGACAAACTAATCATTTTGCTTGACTGTTAATAGCCTGCCATTCAAGGGGAGTTTACATGTACTGGGCTCTCTTCTTTCAAGTGAGGAAAGGCAGGCAAATCCGCTGCCAATCCAACATAAATACCCCTGGAGTCAGTCTGGAGGGTGGCACCGAAATCATTTACAAAACGTGAAATTTGAATGGAACTTCAAAACCTCATAACCTGTCTGCTCTCAGCCAGGGAAAATACTCACAGGGTGCCGGCAGCAGGGATCTCCATGCCTGGAAGATGACTTTTATTTGTCTGAAGCTGTTAGAAGAGAGAGCAAGGGTGCAAACTGGACCAGCTTGGCGGTATGGAGGCAGCTTTGCTCAACCCCTAACGCCAGCGCAGGGCTCCTGTGCCCAAGGGCTTGGTGAGACAGCAGGAAGAAATGTTTGTCTGTGAGGGTGGGGAGGCTCTGGCCCAGGTTGCCCAGAGCAGTGGTGGCTGCCCCATCCCTGGAGGTGTTCCAGGCCAGGTTGGATGGGGCTTGGAGCCCCCTGATCCAGTGGGAGGTGTCCCTGCCCATGGCAGGGGTGGCACTGGATGGGCTTTGAGGTCCCTTCCAACCCAACCGACTCCATGATTCTATTGTTTCAAACATTTTTGTGAAGAACTCAAAGACGAGGGCAAGAAACAAAGTCATTCCAGCGAGACGTACTTTTCCTCACCTCCACTTTCCCTGAAACCATAAGCTTCATAGCAATTTTAAAGAAAAAGAAATATCAAAGAACAAAATGGAGCAACTGTTTGTGTTCCCCACCGTGCTAGGACCTCAAAAGCGAGGTGCCCCATCGCGTCCCGCTGCCTCGGCTCACACACACGGTGCACTCAGCATGCCAGAAGGATCCAGAAAAAAACCACAGCCCTTTAAATTAGGCCTCTTGTAGAGTTCTCCCCTTGCACGCCACAAATAGCCATCGCCACTGGGTGGGATTAACACACTTGGCCATTAACCCAGAAGCTCAAGCACATGGGTTTATTTTGTCATAAACAATTTCTTCATACTGAACTCAGTCCTCCCCAGTTCTTAAATTTTCTTGGACTATAAATTTTATGACTACAGAGCAGCGCTGAAACTTTGTTTTGCACACCATTAATCTCCTCACCCTCCAAAGAGCACGGAAGCCTCGTGGAGTGTTTGTCTCAGCCAGAGCCCAGCCAGGAGGCTCGTGTCCATATTAGTCATGAGTTTTGTACTCCTCTACCTCAGCGCTGGAGGCCCGGTTGCCGCTTGCTTCTTGGCTCTTTCAACCCATTCTGCCCCATCTTCCCGCTGGTTGGACAATCCCACGCTCACACTGCCTGCTGGCTGAAGACCCTGGGTACAAGAGAACCCCAGCCTGGCAGCATGCAGAGCTAAAAGACTCGTTAAAAAAAGTGTCTTCTGGCTAAAAGCATTGTGGATGAACTGGAAAGCTCCTCGGTGGACAATCCTCTACCCCTGAGCTGATCAAAACCCCACGAGTCTTCCAGACAAATCCAGAGAGACAACGTCCATTTCCTCTGCTAATTTGACTTCTTTCCCACAAACTTTCTGTGCTGGCCGGAGCAAAAAGGCAACACAGCTTACAGACACCAGAAATAGGGATGATTTCTCTCTCTGACAGCATCCACAAGCAACTCACTCCTCCTGCCAAAAAAGATTTCAGCCTGCACTGTTCAGGCTGTGCATTCCTCCGGACCGGCTGGCTACCCCTCATCTGAAGAAGGGAGAACAGGTATAAAGGCAGCCCAATTCACCTCCTGCTGAGAAGATCGTGAGAGTGAAACATAGCAAAGAAGAGGGAAAAAGAAGTCACACGTCCTACAACAAAGTCTGACAAACGTTTTTATTTCTACAACAAAATAAATATTTTTCCTCCAATTTGCCAAGAATAGAGAGACTCGGTTTAAAATAACCTATAGATATAAGAACATGTGCTGAGTGTCACAACTCTTTGATTATGTTACTGTAAGTCATGCATGAAACAGCCCCACTTATTACAAATATTCACATAGTACAAAGTACAGTATAGTAACGCACACTGGGATTTAGGCCACTCGCCCTGACTACACTCACTCCATCAAAGCCCAGTGTAAACAGCCAATCTTTATCGATAGGGTTGAGTGATATTCATGCGTGTATGAAGCTCCAAAAATGACTACTGTTGCTACTTGCTGTGCCTTTCAGTAGCTGTGGGCTCCCCTGTGCCAGCAGAGCATCCAGTCTATGCTTCAAAGTACGTTCTCCCCAAAGTGTGCTGCAAAACGGTCCGCAGGAATTCTGGCATGTATTGTGGAGCAAGAAGTGATGCGTAAACACTGAGAGCTGCTGCATTTTAACAGTCACAGAGGTCCAGTTAGAACAACTGCAGTGCAGTGGCTGGAAAGGGGAATTTGTCTGTGGTTTCTTGTGTAACTGCACTACCTGATCACTCCCTGGCCCCTCTGCTTCCTCCTCCAGTAGGTATAACTTTAATAAGTTCTTCACAAAGGAACAAAGTACCATTTAGTCCTTCCTTACAGATCTGTCACCAGGTATTTATAATAGAGATGATAGAAACAGTTTCAGCCATGCCTGTTTCACAGCAGATTTTGCCTCAGCTCTTGAAACAAGACATCTTTGCACACCACCAGCCTCAACAGCAGTGTCAGCAGAGCTTGTAGAAACACCACCAATTGACCGCGTAACACCTTAACCCCAGGAAGTGTCAACACCCTTTTACTTTGGAGAAGTAAGTTCATACCCTGGAGCTACATGCAAAGCTGCTTTGAGGGCTCAATCTCAGGTGCTTACATTTGCAAACGGATTTGTAGCAAGCCAGAAAACTGGATGGTCTTTCAGATGATCTTAGACAGCACTTTCAAGCTCCAAGCAGAGCTCAGATAGGCTCGCTATGGCCATGGCCACCTGATGGAAAGAAGCCTTGCCTCGTGTTTTCTTCCATTACTTCACTGCAGTCCACAAGCACCAAAAAGGTGACACCTATCTGACCCCAGGCTGCTGATCTCCATGTCCAAAGCCTGGCAAAGATGAGGAGTGTGGTGCATTTGACACCCTTACAAATGATTATAGGGCACCTGAGAGGATGCTCTTTACGCTACGCCATCCAAACCCACCTGTACATCTTACTAAAACATAAGAACTAAAGGAGTTCATGCTAGGACTGGTGCCATTGGACTTACCTTGTCATAAAAGCAGAACTGCACAGGCAGCGAGGTATTCCGCTTCATCAATAAGGAAATACTTAAGATAGGAAGAAGCACAATTAAAGAGTTCAGACCTTGGGTTCCTATCTGTGAAGCAGACGTTTGAGAATATAACATGCTTTTTGTCAAATACATCCAATCCTGAACACAAGAGAGGGCCGGTACCATTTACAGTTGCATGAAAAAAAAAGCAGTTTGGCGGGCAAATCCTTGTCTCCTTCCTCCACAACACACAGAATACAGCCACTATTTTATTTCTCCTCTCAGTCCTTCATTTACAAACTCAAACACCCCACAATTAATCCCAAGAGACATGCTGATTACAACGGCTATTGTGAGATAAAGTTCTAACGTAACAAATCCAAGCCTCAGTGTATCGTTCAGTGAGCATCTGGTAAAGCACAAATTAAATATTACAGAGTTTGTTTCTGAATTATAAATGTACATTGTTTAAGATGAATGAACTGGTGTGGATCTTGAAAAGCAGTAGCCTCTGAAAGCAAGCTGAAGTATCTGTGAAAGGAAAGACTCTTTGCTTGTTTAAAAAGATGCCAACAGTTAGAGGAAGCAGTTCTTCCAGAGTCAGAGTAAAGGTTTCTTCAGCCAAATATACACTGCGGGGCTCTAATCCACATCCATCCCTGCAGATGATGTTACGCACCCATTAACATGCCCATGAAATCTGACCCGTTCTGAATGGTGATGGGAGCTCCAGCACTGTTGTCCACAAATATGGAGGTGTACTGGCCAGCCTGCAGAGAGGACAAGAGGGAAAGGAAAATATCTGACACTTATTCCAGCGTAAAAGGAGGGGGAAAAAAAAAAATCATTTCACTACTATGAATTAAACACAAAAGCCTCCTACCCTTATTTTCTGTGGCTCCAGGGAACAGCGTCTACCCAAACATTCCCGCTGCAGCCCTACAGCTCCGACTTGGTGGGAGAAGCTTTCTTTAGTGAAGCTGTGTTAGGGGTTTATTAACTAGAACCCTGCTGCTCTGGCACCTTTTTGGGTGACTGGTCAAGTGGCCATCTGTGCTTCAGGTCCTAAGAAATGGGAAATACAACGGCCATCCTGACAACGCCGGGGCAGATTTGAGAAAGAGAAGAATTTCCTATCATTTCTTACAGGGAAAGTTACTCAGGTAGCTTAGGATGGGAATGGACCTGCTCCTGCTCCTGCCACAGATTCTCTCTAGTCACCCCAGGTGAAGCATTTAACTTCATTAACCTTAAAAAGAGGGTTAATAAAACCTTCCCCACCTCCTGGTAAGAATTCAACCTTGCCAGTAAATAATTCCACACCCTGCCAAGCAAAATAGCTCGGTGATTCCCAGTCTGCAAGGGCTTACCTGCAGCTGCAGCAAGCCGTGTACGTAGACGGTGAAGATTTTGCTGTTACTTTCCAGACCAGCGATGACTTCCAAAGATCTAAGCAGCAGCAAAAGCAAAACAACCAGGTTAAACACCTAAGGCAGTCACAACAGTTGTACGTGGAATGAAAACAGTCTCGTGACCTCCCTAGAAAGAGGACGTGATGGTTCTGGTGCCCATCTGTACTAAAGAGGCAGCTCACTGACTTGATTTGAGCTGCCCTAAAAAGAGAACAGAAGAACCAGGTCCTCAATCGAAGATCTACAGAGCACACAAGGCTATGAAGGCAAAACTCAACTGGAGTCAGGAAGGAGGAGCCCCCTTCTTTCACAGAGGCCTTTCTCAAGGTCCTGTGGTCCCTAACCCCCAAGTGCTAAACATGCCCTTTAGCTTTAATCACTTATCCCAGTTTGTTGACCACCACAACAGGCAGCCGTATGCCTTCTGCCAATAACAGTTCCTTCATTTTCAAGGTGTAAAAGGCCTATTTCACCTTAAAAATATACGTGGTTAGGCTATGCAAGAAAGAACGTGTTCTGCAGCTGAAGCAGTTGTGGAAGGACATTTGGATCGGGGGTCACATACAAGCCAAAAAAATAGAAGAATAAGGTTTTGTTTCGGTTGAAATTCAAGGGAGAGCTCCAGATCGCTCCTCGTGCCCTGTTTTTTTTCTAATCCCCATCATATTCCTTGCGGCAGCAGGCTGTAGGACAGCTGCTCTCCACGGCATCTGCTGTTTGCAGAGTTCTAACTACTCCTTCGTGCAGGATTCAGTGTGGAAGGAGATGCTCAAGACATCAACAATCAGAACAATCCACGTAAGCTCAGTTCCAAAGGAACAGGAAAACACTGAACTCCACGTTTGGCTTGTTCTGAAATCGGCCAGTGGTGGCAGATTTAGCTCTTTTCCCAAGAAAATCAACCCCTTTCCTCCCTTTTTTTTTTTCCATGAAGTGGTAGTGATGAAACCTAGCAAGTTCGAACGTGCTGCTTCCAGCCCCCTCGCAAGGAAATAATATGCATGAAAGGTAGGGGCAATTTGGCCCAGAGAGAGCAAGCCACTTGGCACCACCTTGATTGAAGAGCTCGGTTTGTGTGTCATATCCTGCCAAAAGCCTAACCTGGGTGGGAACTTCCCACCATTAATCTCTTCTACTCCAACTGTCTCCTTGCCTCCGAGTTTCCATCTCTCTCAGCCGAAAGCCCTGAGGGCTCTTTCAGCTCCCTCAAATGAATGAGTACACTGACATCCCCAGGAAATTCCACAAGCACGGGTAGCAGCTCAGCCTGTGCCAGCAGAATGTTTGTCCAGACAGGTTCCCATCCCTCCACCCATCTTCCTTCCATGCCACGGACCAGTCACACTCTCACCCACCACCCAAGAGAGATGTTTCTCAGAGTCAGTGCTGATCCCGCTTTACTCCCACTGCTGCCCAACTCACTCAGCTCAGGACACCCTTGCAGGACAACCGATCGTGAATTCCAACCCTGGACAACCAATGGAAACACCAAATCAGGCATCAGAGAGCTTTAAACAATTAACATCTGAGTCCATTCTGTCTAAGAAAAAGCAGCTTTTACGGTCAGTGTTCTTCAGAGAGCGTAGCTATAAATTGTTCAGATGGCAAGTTAATCTAAAACCATCTCAATAAACCTTGCCTGGGCTGCATGTGACAAAGAGGTTGTTCACACATCCCAGTTAGAACCAGAAGAGGTTTCTAGGCGCTTTCGGCTAAGACGACGCGCAATAAGGAAGGCACAGTGCTTTCCATGGCCCATCGGGAAGCTTCCTATTGAGCTCGCTCTTGGGTTTGCATTCACCAGACCAAGGAAAGGAAGTTAAAGGCGTGTTGAAAGTAACTAAATGGCTGTCAGTCTAATAATATCACCGTGGAGCTGACTGAACGGGCAGCGAAGGAGAGGAAAAACCACAGAGAGACAGCGTCCTTGAAGACAGAATTAAGCTTTCCAGACAAACCCACTTTGTTCTCTTTCAGATTCCTTAATCAAATCAGCTTGTGGAATCATTAGGAAGAAAAACTCACCACTGACACTCTCATTCTTTTTGCAAAAAGCTTTCAGTGGAATTGAGATTTTCTGTATGATTCCATTACTGAAGACAAGGTAAAGTGGGGATCGGGATGGGGGAAGAGCTTTTCACTTTGCAGATCAATTTCACTTTGAAATCTTCTTAGGGGGCTTCGTAACTGGCAGCCGCTCGTGCACTCAAAACTTTATTGAAATATCATAAGGTCAACATCCTCAACTGCCAATAAATTTCCACATCCCAACAGGGAATTTCTTTCCACATCCCAAAAGCACGTAGATCAAGATTCTGGGGAACTTTTGGTCTCTGTACATGGGGAATTCAAGGGCTTGGGGCATGTTCTTGATGAGATTGCAAGGATAAGAGGAGATTGTTGTAGGTGAACAGAAAAAAGCACCATTGCTGAAGAAAAAAAAGCTTGATTATTTCCATCTGGCTGGTCTTTGCTGTGCAGAGTGAAGGAGAGGAATAGGCAGCTGCACTGTGCAAAGGCAGTTTGTGAGAGTTACAGTAACGTTCTGCCCTACTCATACCTATTCCACCCCTGTGATTAAAGGCTTAGGCTGTCCCAAAAATCGCTCATTGCCGACACGCATCCCAGATTTCAAGATCAGGGCTGAGGTCCCTTCTTGGCATGATCTAAAGGAATTCTCATAAGTCTCAGAAATTACATGCCTCCCAAGTTCTGCAGCTCACCAGGTGTGAGGTGTCCCTCCAAGGGGCAAGAAGTTACACCCCTCCTCTTCTGCTGACTCTGGGACTGCAGCCGGTCCATCACTGCCTCGCTTTGAGTGCTGCAACCATAAAACAGTCTACAAGGCTGAGGAGGTGCCAGCTGCTGCAGGCAACAAGCTCCTTGACTTGCCATCAGGTCAGCAGGTGCGAAGCTCCCCCTCACCAGGTACTAATGGGTACTCAGACACCAATCAAGACTTTTCCACAGGCCAATGAAACCTAAGAGAGGTTTATTTATTACATGAGACTTCATGTCAAATTTACTCACCAATAAAGCCTCTTAATTGAAACGCCTGAGAGAGGTCAGTTCTATTTGCAGCACTCTGACTCATGCAGCAGGGAAGGTGAGGGCTGAAGTAATCAGTCCAGCAGGAAATTTATGAGTTTATGGGTATTAAGTTGCACCTGTGGAGTCGTTTTATGGATAAATTTCAGCGGTGCTATTGCAAGGGTGTTGCTACAGCTGCTCTGGAAGAGCTGTAGGCAGGGCAGAGCAAATCTGCACAGCCTTGTGCAGGCATCCCTGAGATGCTCTCTGCAAGCAGCATTGCCCTCTGCTGGGTGCAGTTCAGCCCAGCCCAGGGGCTCCCCAGCCCCTTCCTCCAAGCAAAGCTTGCCAAACTCCTCTCCTGGCTTCTCTGAGACACAGGGCACCCACCTGCTGCAGCTGGAAGGGTGACAGGAGCCCAGCAAACAAGAGCAACCCACTGCGTGCAGGTGCCATCACCCATTGCATAAGCAGCGACACCCAGGGTTGCCACAGCCGAACAGAAGTGTTTCTTTAGCAGAGTTCACTAACGGGTCCCAGCAGAGGAAAATTCAGCACTGTTATCCGAGCAAGCCCCACCAGGCAGCTGAGGTGTCAAACACCTCTATGCAAGCCCTGCACTTTCTGCCTCAGGTCCCATTCACCTCTGGTTTCCACTATTCTTTCTTCCCATCACTTCCATAGAAATACGAATGAGATGCTGTGATCCTTTCAGAACGCAGCCGAAATCATAAAAATAGAGCTAACGACCTCCGGCACAAAATTAACGTCTTCCACTCTGAACATTTATGATGACAGCTGAGCATCAGGCACCTTAACCACATCCAGTTTCAGGTGATTTAATTCACAATTCTCTCAACATCTGCTGGAGCA
>VWPV01031561.1:46650-74741 GCA_013389885.1 Geococcyx californianus
GCCATTGGAATGCGCTGCCCGGGGAGGTGGTGGAGTCACCGTCCCTGGGGGTGTTCAAAGAGAATTTGGCTGAGGCACTTAGTGCCATGGTGTAGCTGACAAGTAGGAGTAGGTGTAGGTAGTAGGTGTAGGTGTTGGGCCATAGGTTGGACTCGATGATCTCAAAGATCTCTTCCAACCTTACAATACTGTGATACTGTGATACTGTAATATTTTCCCCATTTAGATTAATTAGCACTGAAAGGTTACAAATCAGAACTAAAAACCCACATAAAACCTAAGGGCCAGACAAAATCACTCTTTTATGAAAAGTTCTACAAGCATTTATCACACAAGATTCGCTGTTGGTGAATCCCAATGCCACAGTGGGTTGAAGCACTGCAGTAACTCACGTGTATCGGTGGCACAGAGATTCAATGCAGATCAGCACTCGGACGTTATCTCTGGCTCGAAGCTGGACTTTACTCTTCAGCTCACTGTGGTCTGGGGAAAGCAGGGGAAGGGGTGTAAGCACTTTCTCAACATAGCAGACCACCAGTTGCTGGTGTTTGCCTTAAAAGAGACACCGGTAACATTGTGACTTCTCAGGAAAGCATCCTTCTGGTGCTGGATTGTAAAACGCTCCATCAATGAAGGATTAAAAGCGTTGAAGGAATGCAGTGGTGACAAAACACAGTCAAAATGGCCTTGATGCAGTTCTACGTCCTGATAGTCTTTTATGGAAGCCGTAAATTCCACCCATGAAAATGTTTGGTCCCTACACTCATCTTCCATAAGGAATAGTGATTTGTTTGGCTTTCTGTGCTGTAAACCCACATTGCTGGCTCATGCTGAGCTTCTTGTGCACTGACACCTCCGAGTCCTTCTCTTCAGGGCAGCTCTCAACGCACCGAGCAGCCTGCGGGGGCTGCCAGGCTGTGGAAGGACCCAGCCGTAAGCACAAGGGTTTGGGTCGTGGTGCCAAAGGGAGAGCTCACCGCACGGGGCTGTCATCAAACAGGATCCAGAAAGTTCCCCAGGACTCCTTCCTGCACCCCCCTCCTCCGGGCATTAAAAGCTTCTGAGAACAACACTCACCGATGTGGACATTGGCTGAAAACTGGTAGATGCCAGACACGGGTGCTGTGAAACGGCCCGTTGCCAGATTCAATCCTGTCCCCCGGAGAAAAGCTCCTTTGGCCAGAGGCTGTAAGAGAGGAGAAGCAGAGGCTGAACAAGAGCCCAGCGCTCTCAACAATTACCTCTGCCCACAACAAAGAACAAGTTTACCTGAGAGAAAACAGAGCTCAAAAAATTTGCAAGGCTACTGCCTGATCTGCCCAGAGCACACCTTCCAGATGGGTTCTCTCTCAGCATCTGATGCCCACAAAAGGCAAAATGATCAGTATGGGCACGAAGACAACGTTTTTGCTCACTGCCCAACTCTTCCAACTCATCTTGACCCAGACTGTGCTTACTGCATCCCTCTGCTCTGCTGGTCCTAGTGGCCTCTAGCCTCCGACGGTGCTCTGATACACAAGATCTCTCATTATTTGAGCCAAGAGGTCCCTAACTGCTCCCAAAGATGTCCTAGATGGGGTCAAGAGGTGTTCCCACACTTAAAAACCTGCAACAATACACTGGGTTTGTGATTCAAGTACAGAGACAACACTTAAATGAGTCTGTAGAGGATCCTCTACCCACTTCAGAATCAAGTCACACCACGTTGATGCCGTTAAAGAACAACTGCTTGGATTCTTACAGATTTCATACTTCGTTACAGACTTGGATTCCGCAGAACAGGCAAAACTCTAGTAAAACAGCATGCAGCTTCTCCTCATGGCAAGGAAGCAGCCTTAAGTCAAACTCACAGCAGATTATCTGCCTCAGACTAAAATAAACTCTATGAGAAATGTTTATTGTTTGGTTTGGACTGCCTGATCTGAATTTGGCTGGAGCTGGGGAGAAGCAGGAGTGGCTTCCATGGGCACATTAGTCAGACTCTGCCTCCACCGCAAGGGCGTTCTGCGCACTGTGAACACACTTCCACGAATGCTGCCCCGAGAGGTTTGTGCCACACTGGGATGGAAGAGCTGTTCAAATCCAGCTCTGTAAAGGCAAACACGCTGCTCCAGCCCTAAAACACGCAGAAATACCTAATGGAACAATCTCAACATCAACACTAGACGGTAAAAGGGGCTTGAGACTTGGTACCAGTGCTGCCACAGATGCTATTACATAAAAACAGTAGTGGAACATCTTTGTTCAAGTACCAGAAGGAAGTTAATCAACGCCCCAAACTGGTTCATCACAGCCAGAATTTTCCAGCTTTGACAGCGCAGAGCAGGAATTATTTATTTGGCTTTGTCTTTGAAAGCAAGAAAGGGAAATATTTAGGTCCGGTGGTGTTTGTGTAGAGTTCCTCCATGGTAGGAGTGAAATTATTAACTTAACTTTACTCAGCAAATCCCGGGCAAGGCTCACAAAAGAGTAATTCCCAGTCCTGGTTTACCCAGATCTGGCTGTACCCTTAAATTCCACTTTATTAAAAATGTTTTATGCATTCATACGATGGTGAAAATCGATCCACGTGTAACAGCAGTGGCATTTCTCATAAGATTACATAAGAATAATGGGAGGAGAGTAATAATGAACTGCAGGACAACTACATTTCATACAATGATTTCCAAGCCTCTGCCATGTGCACTGCTAAATATAGAGCCTAGGAGAGCTATAAATATATGAGAAATAAATACAGAGGCACTGATAAATGTGCCTCTGTGCACGTATATACCCACTAAAGGAGCTCTATTTAGTTCATGCATACACAAAAAGACCATATAACAGCTAAGCTAACAAGTCCCATGGAAGGAGCTTGACTCTGTTCTTACACTTTCACTACACTGTAATTTCCAGTATTTATTTACCTCACTGAAAGAGCAGATCCCAGCCCTGTATTTGCAAAACCATTCTCTGTAGTTCCTTTCTTGTTACAGCCATCAGCAGAATCAGCAACATCATTCCAAAACCACTGGCTGAGCATGGAAAGCAATTTTAGACACCAGTAAATTATCCCTGATAAAATATTCCTGTTTCTTCTTGCCCTCTGTGGCTTTGTTATTCTTTTGCTCATAGAAATACACAATGCAGGGAGAGGTTCTCTGGGCAAAATATTCCATTAAATCCCATGCCAACGAGAGTCCCTGCTGCGTTTGCTGCCTCGGAGCAGCGCACTCACCTAGCACTGCGGAGATTTGTGTCCGAGAAACTATTTGCACACGGTTACTTCAGTTAGGAGAGCAAACAAACAAATCAGTGTCCAGCAATTCTGCATAAACCAAGGTGGAGCTGCTCTTCCTCTGTTCCCACACATCCCTATACATTCCATAGTTCACTTCTATGAAAACAGGTGGAAAAGAAGAATGAACAGAGAACTGAGATGTGAACTGCGCCCTAGCTTTCCTGTGGCAGACGCTGTGGAAAGCAACGCATCGACTTGTCTGTTATTAAACAAAAGGAGAACCCAGCCTGTGCAACACCTGGGGATGCACCTGTCTCCCTGGTCTTCAACACCTCCAGGGATGGGGCAGCCACTGGGCCAGGGCCTCCCCACCCTGACAGCAAAACATTTCTCCCCAAGATCTCATCTCAATCTGCTTCGTTCAGCTGAAAATCCTTCCCCCCATCCTATCCCTGCCCCCCCTTTCTGAAAGGTTTTGCAAGAGGCAATCGTTAGAAATCTCCAAAGGAAGAGGAGGTGTGGGGAAAGGAGCATCCCATGTTTCATTGCAGATACCAAGGAAATTGTGAGATCGAGAGGAAGAGAGGGAGGGAATGGTTTTGGAGGAAATTTAGCGTGGAAAGGTGAGAACAACCACGCCCTCTCAAGACTCAAGGCCAGAGTTGCCCAAACCCAAGTGAGAGAGTGTAGAAAGGACAGGCTGTTTCTCAGCACAGGTTCTTTCCACTGTCTCAAAATGCTTTGGGTAAGGTCCAAATCCAATCCATATCATCTCACCGTTGGCTTCTTCACACTATTAACTGACAGAATGGAGGGAGGGGAATTACCTCTCTCTCCCCACCTTGGACTGCGTAAAGGCAATGTTTTCAAGCATCCACTGCCTCCCTCCCTGCAAATTCCCCTATATCAGAACACAAGCTAAAACCAGACACTTCTTGTCCCAAAGCTGAAATGAAAGGCTGGCATCCAGAGGCCTGCCAGCCCTCCCACATCAGCTTCAGGGCCAGAAGCAATTAGAAAGGAGCTAGGCATACGATAACAAAGCATGGGAAGCATCAGCCTACGCACTGATGGCTGAGATGTCTTTATTCACATTTTCCCTCCTAATTAATGAGGCAGCAGATCTCTCTAGCCCTGCCCACACTTCAAGTACAATCTTGCCTCTGTGCCAGCACCCACAGTGCTGTCAACCCAGGCTTCCAGAAGTGTATTTGGGAAAGATCCAGGAAAGCACCCTATTTAAAACACAACCACTGCAGCTCTGAGAAGCCTAAGCAGCAAAACTACTGCAGAGGAAAGGATCTGCTTGACAGGATTCTTCAGAAATGGGACTCGGTGCAGCTGGGGAGAAAGCTCAGCACCTCAGTATGTGGACATGGCTAGCAAACCCCGCTGAGGGAAAAGCCATATTCCCTCTTCTTGTCACATCAAAAAACCAACCGTGTGTCTGAAGGTCTTGTGCACTTTGTGACTCCAAAGTCTAAACTAAGTCTCCTCAGTTACCAAGTAACTACTTGGTTTTAGCTATTACTTTGCCTAACACTTCTAATTCTACACTCCTACAAGTAGGAGTAGGTGTAGTTAGTAGGTGTAGGTGTTGGGTCATAGGTTGGACTCGATGATCTCAAAGGTCTCTTCCAACCTTACAATACTGTGATACTGTGATACCTCAAATTCATATGGTCCTCCAGAAAACATCAGGTAAAGAATTTGGGCATCAGGACTGGCCCATCTAACAAAACGATAGCTCTTATTTAGGCTCACAAATCTATAACCAAAGGCTTCTGTCTGCCCCTGACATTTTTCTATACCTGAAGGTTACTCTGGAGTTAAACAGGGTGTGCGCTGAAGAGAAAGAACAGATCCTTCAGACCAATGCCAAACCTGGACAAGTCTTCCTCCATCATTAAGTGAAATAAAAAGACTGGCTGTTGTTTGGACCTGCGAGACAGCCCTCTCTTGCACAGACCTGTTAGAGCTTCAGTAAGAACTGTAATGAGACTCAGCTAGGCTGCAAGAGAGGAACACAGGCTGCCTTTTGGGTTTGGCAGGAAGGAGGACACTAAATCCCAACCTTACTGCAGCTGAACCGGTGCTGAAATCACCACAGAGATCCTCCTTCCGTCAGTCACTACAAGGGCAGTGCTTTGTTCCCAGCATCCGAGCCCGAGCCGACCTTCTGGGATTAGTCTGACCTTTTGGGAAACACCTTTACCTACAGAACCACCCAGAGCTTTGCAGACGAGGGGAACTACAGCTCATCTGTGCACACTGGCTCCTGTGGAGTTGCACAGCTTCAGTCTGTAATCCCATCTCACCGACTGGAAGTTCTGAAGTTCTACCAGGGTCTTCTTATCGACAGTGACTTGTCCTTTTAGCTTGCAATGGAATGCCTCCTCTACACGTCTGTGGGGTGAAACTTCCTCCAAGGAGAGCAGCAGTGGAGGCAGCTGGCTAGGATGGGCTGAGATAGCCAGGGATGCTCGACGCTCAATGGCTTCTGAGGGGAAAAGTCGAGGAACAAAAGGATTACTTTAGAAGCCTGCTCTGTGAAGCCTCTATTTGTACAATCAGATTTCTGCACTCAGCTCTTCAATTCTAGCTAAGCAGCACTGGGAAAACATTTTTTCAAACATTTGATAGCCAGATAGGGGAATGCTCGAAGGCAAACCTTTGCAAAGCCAGTTCTCTATTTGCCACGGTGCTCACCAAAAGAAGCAGATCACCAAAGCGCAAAGTTCTCACCGCCTTTACCTTTTAGTATCTCCTTAAACTCCTGCAGAAGGACTTCTCGGGTGACTTCAGCACCGGGTGCTCCTGGAGGTCCCTGGGGGCCAGGAGGTCCTGGGGGCCCGACAAGGCCACGCTAAGGAAGGAACCAAAGGAAAACACGTGAATTAGAACTGGCCAGTTGCACTGACAGACTGACAGCCTTGAGTCAATTCTACAGAGCTGTCAACCACATGAGCAGACCCCTCCGCTATCAGTTCAACTACAGGCCTGATGCTGTAAAGCCTAAACTGATTCTCCAGGCTGTTTCCTCAGTTAAGTTGCTAAAAACCTGCATGGGAACACTCCTGCCCATCAGTTCGCTGAGATATAAAAGGAAATTATTAAAAGCATTCAGGACTGTTGAAGCAGCCAACTAAAAGTGCACACATGATCAAGCATCACTCAGCAGATGATCAGTAATTCATTAATTTAAAATAAACAACTCATCCACACCCTAATATATCCTCTGAGATACCTGGACTTTATCTAGAAGAAGAAAAATTTTAATTTTATTTCTCCTGAGGAGTAAAAGCCAAAAAAAGTCTCAATCCAAGAAACAGCTGATTTAAACAAAAATTAACATCGACTGGGGAATTCACATACCTTATCTTACAAAGCACATAGCACTTACTGTCTCAAACGTCTCCAAAACACATG
Source organism: Geococcyx californianus (assembly GCA_013389885.1). Lineage (NCBI taxonomy): Eukaryota > Metazoa > Chordata > Aves > Cuculiformes > Neomorphidae > Geococcyx > Geococcyx californianus. The sequence goes on from VWPV01031561.1 coordinate 53,300, forward strand.
AGAAATTAAACACAAACAAATGAAAACACAGCACACTCTGGGGTGGGGAGGCAAAAGCTGGAGGCTACGGAACACCCTGCGTATCAGCAGTAGGAAGAGAAGCCACGGCGCGCGTTTGTTAGCTGGTGGCCATCTAGCAATAACCTACTAATTTCTTGTCTTTCCCTTTGCATCTCCTTTTAGAGGTATTGCCATCATCCGGGCGGTGAACAAAGGAGATCCAGGTCCGCCGTGGATCTGTGATTCGAGGATCTGGAGATTCTAAGATCTGAAGAGAAACAAGAACAAAGACTGATATCACTGTATCTTTTTAAACCACTACGTGGGTTCAGAGGGTGCAGTTTCCAGACCCAAACATATCGCTTTTGGGAGGAGAATGAAGGTGGGATAAAGCAGAATTTGACCTTTCTGTAGCAAACAATTGAGTTTGGATTACCCAGTACCATGCCACTTTTTGTCTTCACGTTCAGGAGCATTTCAAATGTAAGAGTTCTTCACTCTGAGTTCTGACACAGGGTCTGAAAGGCACCAGCCTTTCCAAGAGCCCCATTGGAGTGGGATTTGTATCTTCATAAGTTACAGGCCAAGCCTGCCAGCAGAAATGGCCCAAAAGCCAGAAGGTGCTGCCTTTAAAACGTCAAAAAGCCATCTCATAAGCTGATACCCCACCCCGCAGCTCCCTTTGCTTACGGAGTCAGTAAGAGCTGGGTGCCAGCGTGCCTCAGAGCCTTAGCAGCTTGAGAAAGGTCTCTCAGCCCTCTGACAGCCCCCAAACGTGCCACCGAAACCCTGCCTGCATGCCAGAGATTGTTCACCACTGGCATCTGACATGTATCAGTAGGATCAATCGAGCAATACAGAGCAATTAAAATGTACGGAAAGCCTTGAAATGCTCCGTAACTTTCAAATCACAGGCTGCGGAGTGACCAACGTGCACACAGAAAAGAATAAAACCAAATTCACAATGAAAAGCTGTGACCGTTTGTGATCACAGCTGAGAGGTCCATTGGCAAATTCAACTGCCCTCCCCTCCCCTCCTCTCCTCTCCGTCCTGTGTTCTGCAAGTATGGTAGCCACAGAGAAACAATCCAGAGAAGCTTCAACATGACAGTACCTGGTTCTGGATCCCTTCTAAACAAGTCTGGACACAAAGCACATCTGACTTTAAGAATTTGGGTCCACTTGCTATTGCACCCCCTCATTCCCCACCTTCCAGAGACAAACAGTGGTCAAACAGCCATACCTGCTGTTTTTGAAATCAATAGTTACCAACACCCCACCACGCTCTTGCCAAGAGCAATTAACTGTGGACTATGGAGGTTCCAGTCTGTAGGACACATCAGCGTCCCAGATGTCCATCACTGCGAGGATGAAAGCACAAGCCCTCCCAAAGTTCCACAAACCAGATATTCTAAGCCATTAATTAAAAAGCCAGAGAGGAAAAACACTTAGAATCTTTACGAGAAACAAACAAAACCCGCACCCCTGCTCATCGTAAGCTTTTGGAATTCAATCAAGAACCTTTTTTTGATGTTCTCTTGGTGTGACATAAGTGGCCCAGATCAGAATTCCAGCAGAAAAGTAACACAAGGCAGTAGGGACTGAATGACATTGGAAATGATCTCTGGCCCATCACAAGTTTAAGTGAATCAATATTGATTTATCATTATTCAGGAGGAAGGAAACAAGATGAGTGTGGAACAAGCACAGAAGCAAAGTCAGTTAACAGTGTGCCTTTCAGATCTAAAGTGTTTGCCCATAAGTTTTAAGCTCCTACCAGTCTGACAGCACCAGACAGCTCTGCCACAGCTCTGACGCTACGGCTCTACCCTCAGTGGCCTTAACAGCAAGGGTGACCTTGCAAAGCACTTCCAACGCAGCCACGTTCACAAACACATCTATGTTTGCTCATTACCTGCCTCACCCGGCTCCTTCAAACACTTGCTGCTACTCAGAGAAGCAAACTGGGCTTTAATAACAATTCTAGTGCCACTTACAAGCAGAGATTCCCTTTCACCGAATGCTGTCCAGAAGCATGCAGAGAACAATTAACCTTTAGAACGCAGGTGGAGCAGATGTCCCCGTAACTCCAACATCCGTCACTGCCTGGGAGCAACAGGAATTGGACAGAGGGTTGCAAATTATAGCTAAATATATCAGGGAAAGCTCATTTTGAGGAGAAAAGGCCACAGTCTGTGTGATCTGGTATGAAAAATCCATGCAACGTAATTTCACAGTATCACAGTATTGTAAGGTTGGAAAAGACCTCTGAGATCATCGAGTCCAACCTATGACCCAACACCTAAACCTACTCCTACTGTCACCTACACCAGGGCACTAAGAGCCTCATCCAATCTCTCCTTAAACACCTCCAGGGACGGTGACTCCACCACCTCCCCGGGCAGCGCATTCCAATGGCCAATCACCCTCTCAGGGAAGAACTTCTTCCTCATGTCCAGCCTAAACCTCCCCTGGCGAAGCTTGAGACTTCCTTCAAAATTAAATGGTAAAAGTCTGCTGGAGTTCCAGCTTGCACTTACAAGGAACGTTGGTGCTTCTAAGCTGCTGCAGAGCCTGGAAAGCTCTCTCTCCAGTGCACATCCAGGCCCAGGAGTGTAGCACAAGGCACTTGTCGATAGGTTTCTAAGCCGATGTGATCCCAACTCTTTATTTCAAACAGCTCGGGTAAACAGATGATTTCTGAACGAGCAGACTCTGAGCAGCTCCCCAGGTGTGTTGTGAGCTGAGCGAGGGTATTCATTAACCACACATCTCAAACTCCGCAAAGCCAACTCTATCGTCCCCACTCAATGAATACTCTCAGGTGATTTATTGCCCAGACACAACCCACCGAAAATGAACGGTTATGCTCACTCCCTCCAAAGCTCCAATTTAGCACATATCAACCAAGAGCAAGATGAACTATTCAAACCAATTTAATTCACTATTTTTGTACCAAAAATTAGTCTTGATTCTACTTTTTATATTTATAACCACATTTACAGTCAGCTATAAACGGTGTATTTAGTCAAAGGGTTCCAATAAGTTGTTTGAGCTAAATTATTTGCCTTTTTTACTTACAGCACCCAGGACTTAAATAACTTTCCAAAATTCCACTGGAAAGTAACAAATGGAGCACCACAGGAAATCCCAGGTATCATGAGATTAACCATCTCACTAAAACATCATCATTTTCTCACAGATTGCTTGACTGCAGGTTTTTGCAAAGCATGAGAAAAGTCAAAGACAGGGAGAGAAGGTCCCCTGGTGCAAACTTTCCCATCTCTGGATGTGATGTTCACATGTTGCAAAAGTCAAATGTTCATAAAGTCGGCAAAAGTCCTTAGAATAGCACACAAGGTGCAGCTTGTTTCTACGACAAACATGAAATATATTTATTTGAGTTTCAAGGAGATTTAATAGTTGCTGATGGGAGAAGTCATTACAGCTCTTTCCTCTTCCACTTCACCCGAGAACAGTTGGGACAGCATCACCACCCACGAGGTGACACCTGCACAGGATCGCAAATGCGTCTGGGAGCATTTAAGTTCATAAAACTCATAAATGTAAAGCAGGTAAAAGCCTACCCGTGCTCTGCCCAGAGGAAGCAGACGTCGTCTTGTCCCAGTGACCGGGACTGACAGGTCTGTGGTAAGGCTGCAGTTCACAAAACAGAAGGAAGCAACTCGTTAATAGAAACACCCGGCTGAGGCAGGATGGAGCGTTCCCTAAGTGCTGTAATAGAAGCCAGCAGAAGAACAGCTGGGTTGCAGAGAAAAGGAAAATCAAATCAGTTCATCCTTCAAAAAAAAAGGGCTGGCCCATGTGGCAGGAACTCAGAAATGCAGTCTCTGAGACACAGCAAACACAAGAGCAGAACCTTAGCGTTTGCTGCAGATGTGGAAGAGACGACTCAAATATTGCCAGTTTCTACCGGGGTGCAAGACAGGAATAAACTCCCCTCCACTGCAAAACTGAGGGACCAGGCCAGCGAGAAGCAGAAGGCAGCAATCAAGGGCAGATTCTGACCATTAACAGTGAAGACAAGCAGATGTCCTCAGACTTTCTGGAGCTCCAGCTGTGAAGAACCAAGCCAGAGCGGACATCGTGTCAGGGGGAAAAAAAAAAAAAAAAAAAGAAATCCAGATGGTACATCCCAGAAAAATAAATGAAAAACTCCTGAAGTTTAAAAGAAATAATACAAAAATCCCATAGCTCTCCAGTGTTTTGCTTAAATTACAAATCCCTCTACAAGACAGTCATGGCACTCCCCAATTTCTCCAGCACAAGGATGATTGACAGTTAAAATGAATGTTCCATCCTTGTGGTATTATTATTTAATTACTATGGCATGCATGAGCAATCCCAGCAATAAGCATGCAAGCCTCTATTTTTCTTGGCAGCAGCAGCCTCCAGCAGCCAGAGAGATCTTGCAGCCAACTCAGGTATCAGTCAGGACCGAGAACAACCTTGGAATCCCAGCGAAGGGGACTGTTTACAGAGCACCGCTAACCTCCAGGAGTCAGGAGGAACTCTCCTGTTAATTACAGTGAAATCAGGTTTAGTCCTTAACACTTGAAACAGCACCTCCAAAATCAACAGAAGCCTCGCCAGCGATTTTTATTGAACCTTCAATCAAGGCTTTTAACGTTGCTTCGGAATCAGAATACAGTGGTGCCCATCATTTCAGAACCTCTTTAGGGCACGGATGAGAAATCAGCCCCCTCTCTCCCTAAATTCCCTTACAATAAAGACAAGTTGAGCTGTAATTCAGTCTGCTGTAGAGGAGCAGAACTTGAGGGTCTTTCTGGCTCCGACTCCCAGAGCGGTAGGCACTGCCCAGAGACACATAGAGCTCAGCCAGCATGGAAGAAACTGCTACCGGAAACCTGCAGTCAGGCAGCAAAGTTTGGATCCTGGGAAATTTCTGAACTGTATCTGAACTTTCCTGAAATTCAAGGATACGGGGAGCCAGTCTTCATCTGTGCTGAAAAACAAAGTGATGGGGAGGCCCTGGCCCAGGTTGCCCAGAGCAGTGGTGGCTGCCCCATCCCTGGAGGTGTTCCAGGCCAGGTTGGATGGGGCTTGGAGCCCCCTGATCCAGTGGGAGGTGTCCCTGCCCATGGCAGGGGTGGCACTGGGTGATCTTTAAGATCCCTTCCAAACCGTTCCATGATTCTATAAAATGGTCAAATGCAGTTTCAGAGTCCAGATGAACAAAAGAAAAATGATGATGCTACCTGTGAGCAAGCCTGCACACCTAAAAGCATCTCAGAGTTCTCAGGCAGATCTAACTATTTCTCAGGGTGGGACAGGATGGAAAGAAAGCATGAAGAGGTAACAACTTTGTGAGAGGACAGCATCCTTTCCACCTGCAACGAGTCAGAGATGTGTGTCCAAGAATCAGAGAATCAGCAAATGGGTTGGGTTGGAAGGGACCTTAAAGATCACCCAGTTCCAACCCCCTGCCATGGGCAGGGACGCCTCCCACTAGACCAGGCTGCTGCTGAACATGAACCTCATTGCTCCAGTCCACAGTCTTTATGTCTGAAGTTACTGCCCCGCAACCTTTGCTCAGTTATCTGTGTATTTGTCCATCTGGGATGAAATTACCATTAAGAATTTCTCCCTTAGTAATTAAGCAGTTGCCAGACACAAATCGGACCTGACTAAACATTTCAATTACCTTAATCCACAAATTTTTGTGTTGTTATGCCAAATTTGCACTGACAAGGGTATTGTTAGTTTCCTTATGAAATTAGGAGCAAATTATTTATTTCACTGGAGTATTTTGCTTGGAACGGGATAAATGTGACTGAACATTTTTTTTTAGTCTGAAAAATCCTATGTCAGCTGCTAATAAACTTATGGTTATACACACTCCTGGTTAGTAATGAGATGTAAAACCAAGGTCCTGACCACTTGTGGTTTTCACAGATCTCTGAAGAACTTTCCCTAGAGCAGAAGTGTTAGATTTGGTATCTTAGCCAAATCCCAAATGGAATTCCCACCTAAATCCCCACTATGTGATTGAAAAATTATTCTTCGCTCCTCCAAATGACTATCTCAAAAAGGTTCTCCCCTCCGCTTAACCACAAACCGCTCTCGGTGGTCACACCCGTGATTAATTTAATGAATCTAACGGAATGGTCCATGTGAGCATGAGCTCCTGAGGGTGAGAAAACAAGGTGCTACTTGTTGCTGCGTTAGCTGTGCTGCGGTGTTTAATCGGTGCCACCCCTGGACGTACCGGCAGAGTTCTGTCCTTAGGGACACCCCAAAAAAGAGCAAGGAACCCACAAAAAGAGGGGCAGCACGACTCATCCAGCGCGCAAAGCCACATCTGATGTAGGGCTATGTCCTTTCATTAGGAGCTTTACACATCTTATAAGCAGCTCTGAGAAATAAGAAATGTGGAGTGAGATGTATGAATGCAATTTTATTTTACGTGAGCCACAAGGAATTGCTAGGAAGCCCTGACACCGATGACAGATACAAAGCATGAAAGATACCATCGACTACAGATATAGGTCACGGTCCAGTCTCTCCCACGGCTTTGACACTTGTCAGGCCCCAAAACACTTTGCTCAATTACACGTGCAATCACACGCTTGAGGCCAAGACCAAAATCTCTTCACGGGGGAAGAATGCAATCTGTGCAATGTCATTGAACCAACCAGCCACTGGTTTCAACTGGAAGCAAAAGGCCCCGAAGAAATAATTCAGAGAGATTTAAGTAGTAAAGCAGGTAGATTGAGCCCCAGATATTTGACAGAGACAGAAGGATCACAAAGGAAATAAAATATCAAGGACTCTTTGGCTATGTGGCAGGTAAGGAAATTCGAAACATTACACTATTTCTTGCAGAAATTCCACTGAAGGTAAAATCATCTCTGAAATGTCACTGGGATGCTGAGTCAGTAATTTTCCCCGTGTCAGGATGCTGCCCTTGAGTTGTTTAGCCAAACCTCCCCTGAAAGCAGCCCACGGAAGAGCTGAGGTTGGAAGGGACACCACGCTCAACGCTCCCTGCTCTGAGCAGGTGAGCTACAGCAGGTTACTCTGGCCTATGCGCAGGTTTTGACTGTCTCCAATGAGACTCCACAAGCTCTCTGTCCAGCCTTTTCCAGTGTTTGACCATCCTCACAGCAAAGAAGCTTTCATTTGTAAGTGTCATTTCCTGAATTTCAACTTCCACCCTCTGCTTATTGTCCTTTCACTGAGCACCAAGAGTCTGACTCCATCTCTGCTCCCTCTGCCCGGGTATCAGTCGGGGACTCCTGATAACTGTCAACCCTACACAACCACTGGCCAATCAACTGTTTGTACAAGGGCACATCTGGCAAGACAAGATCCATGTCTGCCAAAGGGCAGGCAAGCCTGGTAAGTGGTAGCTGCAGGTACTCAGCCACATCAAGTCAAAGTAAGAAGATTCAGTAGATGACAACCTCTGCATCCATCAGTCACGTTCTGCTCTCTGTCCATCTGTATCAGAGAAGAAAACACCCACGGGCTTGGCAAGCGCGTCGCATCGAAGGCGACTCAACAAAATAAGACTGGAGAGAAACTTCTTTAAAGAGAAACTCTCCAACGCACTTGCTATTTCCTTGGAAATATCAGGTTTATCAGCAGACTTGAGACTTCTGCTTCCCAGAGGTTTCACTGCGTGACTCATGCAACGTGAATGTTAAAGGGGAGCTTTCTCCACTCCTATTGGAAAAAAAAAATTCCCAAGAGAAGTTTGTCCCAAATTGGTTTGCCTAATTAGAAGGAAAACACATCTACCTTTTCAACAGCATGAATAAAAGTCAGTGCTCTCAGCTAATATTTCATTCCCTGCTCCTTCTGCTTTGATAACCTACCAGCTGGCTACAGAGTCTTCCAAGGTAAACACAGCCATAATTTTTACTGTACAAGGCCAAAAAACTTTCCATCTTCCCTGTTACGTGCTGTAGAGAAATGAAATGGGACACTGCTGCTGTTTCACTTCCCTGTGCAGGGCATCCTTTCACAAAACAAAGCTGCTCGCAGAAGGACCTTCAAGGCTCAGAGAGATCAGTCTTCTGTAGAGAACCGCTTCCAACCTTCCTTTACCTTGACAGGTAAGGTAAGGAGAGCATCGCTATTACTTTGCTTCTGCCCTTGGCAAATAGAAATTATAGTGCTTTACTGTAAAATGCAACTGTCATTTACCCCAGAAATAGTGGCAATTCTTAAGCACTGTGTTTGCAGCAAGCAAAAAATAATCTCTTAGCTTAGGCAGGTGCTCCCTAAATACAAAATATAATAGTCACCCACAAGGCTTGGAAGCAATACTTAACCAGAGCCTGGACTCCAACCTCAAACAGATCCCGGACTCCAACCTCAAAAACATCCCAAGGAGAAAACTTCACATTGCAAAACTTGGGAGGGGATATCAAGCAGAGCTCGTAAGCGTTAACATCAAAGATTTGGGGTTGTCGTATCCTCATTAAACAGAACCTGCCTTCGCTGAACTCGCCAGCTCTTACTGCAGCCAAACCTTTGCCATGGATATTTTAAAGCAAAGCATTTCAACACAGAAACTGCAGCTTCCAAACGCTGTCTCTATTTTAATGAATGCCCAATAGCCTCCGAATGTTTCTCCTAGCAGTAATGTAGGTATGACTACATTAGAATTAACCAGGACCAGTTTCTGCTTGCTTTTGCAATCAGAACATATTCTGCTTGCGGTCCCATACAATTCACATCGAGCCAAATTAATTCCAGAATCGACTGAAATTTAGGTGCACCAGATATGCATCTGGCCTCTTCTGCAAAAGCAGAGTGAAAACAGTTCTAGAGAGAGCAGAAGAAAGTGATTGATTATAAGCACCTCAAGAATTTCGCGTGTAACGCAACCTGTCCTGACAGAGCCCTGCAATACATAACAAAAAATGAGCTGCGCACTGCTTGCAGTCCCCTAATGATAATTTTAAGTGCAGCAGCCAGCTTGTTTTTTTATATAGCGGACTGTTTCCCAGGCTTGCCCAACCTTAACCAATTATTCTCACGAGAGTGTTGAAGAGGATATTTAGGATGTCAGCCCAATTGTTCTGACTTGCCCCCTCTGCCATGCCCCCGGTTTTGACAGGTTTGTTCCTCTGTCGCTATAGTGACTGCCATCCCTAATGCTTGTGATCAAAGTCGTGTTTTAGAGGTCACCTCCACTTGAAACAAGGGACATTTTTGTGTGAGGAGAGAGAGAGAAGGGGCTGTGTGACAGGGCGGACTCCCTCCTTTCTCAGTGTTGTCATCTCCCTTCCATGTCATCCAGCTCTTAATCCTAGGACCTGCTTTTCATTCCCTAACCCCCTCCCTACTCCCGTTCTAAGTTTTCATATTTAAAGGATTTTGGGGGCTATGATCAATCGACTGGGATTTTTTTTTGCAGCTTTCAGCCTGGGGTGATGCTCCCAAACGTGTATTTGGAAGGATTCCACCCGCAAAATTCACTCACTAAGCCCAGCAAGTCATCAGCTGCCGTCACTGAGGTATCGTACACACAGTCCTACACTTATCCACAATTACCACCGTCCCGAATCTTTCCCTCAAACAGCTACAATCGCCTTAAACAGATCATCTGACTACACCAACATTTTTCTCATCTGCAATTTTCAATCCCCGCAGCCTCTCTGGTGGAAAGTGCCATGCAGAGAAAGCTCAGGCATGCTCAGGTGTTTATAATGTTTATATAGTTCTGAAATAACGTTCCAGGCAGTAAAGAGTTTGCCTGCAAGAGATACATTAATATTTCCAGTGTCGTTATTTTACTGTGATAGCCCACTTGCCTTCTTTTAATGAGTTGTTTCTGAACAGGAGAGTGTTTATACACTGGAACTCCAAAATGTCTTTACACTTAATCAGCTACTAAGGGAATGCAGTCATGCATATTCTAAAATAAACTATACTCATAAATTGCAGTATTCCAGTGTTTGCTTCAGTGAGCTAGAAAATCAATCATGCAAAGGCAAAAGAGAGAACAGTTCTTTTTAAAATCAAACAGACTCTGGCAAGATTGCCTCAATCATTGGAAAAAAGAACCAGGATCACGTTACTGCCAGAAATAAGTTCTACCAAGCACTGACAACACATAAACACCTACCTTAGGGTGTCCGTGCAGTTCTTCGCTGTTGGAGAGGGTGGCATTGAAAGGGTCTGTGTATTGATTAGGTTCTTTCTTCATCTTTCTCTCTCTCTTTGCTGCCATAACTCTGAAGAGGCAAAACTGCTGACAAAGTAAAGTTGCCACAAATACCCAGGTGCACCCCTTCATTTTGAAAAGGGAGGGGAGGGGCCAAGTCAGGAAGGGCACTCTCCAAGCACAAAAACCTTCACCACCAATAACAGGAATAGATAGAGCCTTCTCTCTAAAAAAAAAAATGAAAAATAAAAAGGTTAGAAGTGTTGAAGTTGATCCTCTGGGCTATGCAATGTCAAATGAGCAGCACGCGGAGATGCACTGGTTGTTGGAGAGGTCTCTGTTCAAGCAGGACACATGGAAATGGTATAGATAAACTTGTTTGAAAATCTGGATTCACTCGAAGAACGAGGTAAGTCCATTCAGCCTCTTGAAGCTTACATAAATACAAGAGGCCCTGGAAAGTCCTGCCACCCACCTTGAAGTGTCACCCCCCTCCCAATAAGTCTTCAGACTCGTTTAAAATGCACTCAACTATGAAACCTCGAGAAGTCAAATTGCTCAGGGCAACAGTTGCTCAGGCCAGAGCTGACAACACAAACTCATTAGGGGAGTAGTTCAGTTGTTTCTCTTCAACAGGAGATTTCACTTTCTGTTGTCTGAAGCATTGTGTTGAGTTCAAAGCAGGCTTGAATACGTTCCATCCATTCTCTCTTGAATGATGCTTCCCTTTCCTCAGTGACAAGTCCTCATCCTCCTTTCCTTTTCAAGATGCTGGGGAACTGTAAGGCAAGGTTGCTACAGCCACTGCTCTTCTAAAAAGGCTGAAAGCATCACAGCTCAGCCTTCTAAGGAGAAAATAGATTTCTCATACCATGAAAGTTAACACAGGGAAAAGCAAAGGATCTGAGGATGTACCTAGGTCCATTAGGAGCAGATAAAGTTTTCCCAAATCTAGCTTCTCTTCCTCTTTAGCTGCATTTATCTTCACTTCTCTTTAATTAAAGGAAGAGCAGTAACTCCCAATGCCTCAAGCAGCTGTCAGGATGCAGAATCTTCTGTCTTTTCCATCCTCATCTCCCCTCACCACAGGCAAGATTTCAGGTACCTCTGAGTGTAGATTTCTCTTGCTGCTCCTTTCCTCAGCTGCACACTGGCAAAACCCTCCTCAGCTTTTGCTTTACCTCAGCAAATAAGTACTTCTTTCCTGAATGAGTTTCCATCAACTTCAAGAAAGGGGAAAGAAAAAAAAAAAAAAAAAAGAAAAGAAGGAGGAGGGATCACATTCTAATGAGCTGTCAAGCCTATTCTCTTCACATTCCTATTAGACTCACTGATAAGTGGAGCTGGCCCGTGTGCCAGGCAGATTTAAATCAATGCCCATTCCCTGCTCCCTCCCCTCAGCCCTGTTCTGTACCTCCCCTTCATTATCTCAAAGAAATCACCATTTTTCTGGGAAGTTTGTAAAACCGTACACGAGTGCGTGGTGGAGCTAAAAATATGTGGCTTGGAATATGCACTCAGCATCACACCACGCTGATACATCGGAGCTCGTGCTTTATACCCTACTTAGCTGTGTCCCATACAACCTTTCCCCCCTGGCTCTCATTAGGGGCTGGCTCAGTGGGGGCTTTTGGATTTCTTTACAGGAGGGTGGGCTGCTCATTAAAAATAACAGAAAACTGAAGGTTACACATCTCCTACAAGCATTCTGTAAGAGAGATCTTGGAGTACTCTGAGAGTCTGCAAATCTTAGCTCCCCACCACCTGGAACGAATATTCCTGTTCCTTCTCCATGTATGAAGAGTAATGCAAACATTTATCTGAGATTGTACCATGAGAAAGTTCAAAAATGATAAAAGCTTGAAGATCACATAATTTGAAGTCCCTTGTGCAGTCAGCAAGCACCACATTTCCTTTCTTTTGACAAGCTCTTTACATGCCTTCTGTAATCCAAGTAATAATGCCCACACCATTCTTCACTGGACTTTAAAGGCAGCCAGGGTGCACCAGGAGGAACAGCTCTGTAATCTGTGCCTGAGGGAAACTGAGGCATGAACAATCTGAGCTCAAAATCAAGAATAATCATCTTTGGAGAGGAATGGAATTTGGGAAAGAGAAGAGAGGGAGAGTAATAAGGAAAGTTGCACAGAAGCTAAATAGTTAACAGCATATCACCCCTCCCCCAACTAGCTCACATTCCATCAAAACTACGTGGCAGACTTTATTTGTTAATAATATTTAACTTTCTTTGGCGCCTTCTCATACTTAAGCCTCTTTTTTTCAGGTTAGTTGTAGACAAGCCATGAATTTGTAAAAGTGCACTTGATGACACATTAATAGGACAATCTGTCATATTGCAGCTAAACAGCTTGACAGATCCGCACACCACGGCAAGAAATGACATTCAGGGCTGGAATGGGGCAATCGCTTTTTTGCTCTGCTGGTGCAAGCTGCATCTGTCTGCCTCCAACATCTCCTTTCCCAACCCAAAAGCCCAACACTAAGGGGGGATTTGAGGGAAACAAATCCTAACTATGCTTGCAATCAAAAGGTGAAGTTACTTGATGGTCCAGTAGGACAAACTGACTGTAGCAAACGCATGACTGTATAATTTTCTCTCTAGGGATGAAAGGAGTGTCAGTACAGTTGTTAACTCCCCTCCAACCTTCCATCCAGCATTTGTATTATCCATAGAAACCAGCACACCTGGCTGCTGCTGTTCTCCCATCCTGGTTGCAGCAGTTCCAAAGCACCCGAGTTTTGCCAATACATCAACAGCAACTGAAAAGACAGGCGGTTTCTTCTCTGATCTCAGCACCGTTAACAGGAATAGTTAGGAATGTAACACTACCAATTCTGCACGGGTAAATTTCTAAAGGCTGGAAAATATTGTAAGAAGCCACATTTACATTTCAAAACGGTGTGCAAGGACCCAAAGAGTGTTTGCAAACACTGCAAGAAGCGTGTGTAAAGGTGGAGAGGAACCGGAACAGTCGAGCAAGCAATTTGTGATTTGATCTTTCAATCTCTACTTATGCAATTTGCCTTTTACTCAGGACAGACCTTACCTAACTACGCTAAGAATGATGTCCAAAGGGTAAAAGGGCAAAAGCTGGATCTTGCCAGAGCTGTCCATCACGGGTATATTGAACAACTCCCAAGCCTTGGTGCAGAGATGGCGATTTTTTAAGACAATACAGAAGGCACGTTACCATTCCATGACACACCCCACTTCTGCATTGCACAGAAAAGGTCCAGAGTATTCCTAGATAGATTCCTTAGATCTTAATGTAACATTTCCCCTTGCTAATCCGACACAAACTCAAGCTTGTTGATGGGGTTAATGTACAAAAGCAGGCGGAACGCAGCTAAACACACCAGCAGACAAAAGATTAGCTTTGGGAAGACAAACCAAGAGCTGCCTTCTGCAGATCCCCCGTGCCCTTTCCAGTGCTCCTCTCTCTTCCCGCATTCTCACCTCGCCTCTCGCTCGCACCCACGCGGGATCGCGACGCCACCTCCTGGCAAATCCACGGAAACACCAGGCGAAACGGCAGCCGCGACTCCCGGGTCTTCTCTCGCAGCTGCTCTTCGGAGCGACAGACAGGGAACGATGCTGTTGGGGCAAAACTGTTACCGCTAATAAAATGTTCCCTGTAAATGCTAATAAATCCTAATAAATCATCCTCATTCCTTGTCCAGGAAAGCCATCTCAATATGATGAGATGCAAATACTTTGCATTCATTTTCAGTAGCCTCCCATTCATGTGTGTGAGCAATTTTTTCCACTGCAAACATGATTTTTCTGCTTCAAAAAACTAAGATCTGGCCTTTGCTGGGCAGTAAGAAAAAAGCATCATCTTGTACTTTATTTGTTCTCTTGTGACCAGGCTGCAATATACGCCACTAATAGCAAGAAATTAGTAGAAATTATTTAGATATATTAAAAAAAATACCCTTTGAAGCACAGGGCTTAAGGTAATCATTCTAATCACGAGTTATGAGCTTGCTCTTCTGAAGAAATGACAGCTTGTCACTTGCTGACTGCTTACACACGTCAGACAAGCTGGAGAACCCATCGGACAGGCAAGCTGCACGCCGTTGCTTTGGCCATCTGTACATGGAAGAGTTTCCCACTTAACAGTTGGTATATACACACACTAGATAAACACCCAGGACCAGTTTCAAACCCAAGTATTTGTTTTAACACCATAAGAGAGGTTTGGGGTTTTTTTCCCCTACAGAAATTGTCTGGGGTAGAGGCAGAACAATGTCCTCACAGCAAGGATCCTGTCTGACAACACAGATCCCAAACACAGAACGTGGCCAGCCGACCAGTTCTTTACTAACACAGGCACTACAAACCCCCAAAGCGAGGCAACCGACAAAATGAAAAGCACCAAGTCTAAACACTGGATTTCAAAAAGAACTCCAAGCACTAGAGATGCAGTTTTGCCATAGTTTGTTTTCTAATCCACATATATCCAAGTTGGTTTCTTCCCAGTGATTCCTTTCCCAAAAACAGTCCCACAGAAATACAGCTTTTATCATGAATGTTTATTATGAACAAACAACTTTACAACGCAGTCATTTCTACTCCTCAGTACATGCTTGAAGTAAGGTTAACTTCCATGACCTTGACATCTTAGGGGGCGAAAAGTTATGCCTACACACAAATCCAGGATTTTAAAAATCGAGAGATATTTTAAAGGCAACCACTTAGGTGTCTTCTCATTCAAGCTGCAGAACTCCCTACCCCCGTGCAAAGTCTTACACAAACCTATGAAATTGCAGTGTGAAAGCAAAGGGCCAGATATTTATTCCAGTATCATATAGTGAGGGACAGCTTTTAGTTTCATTACGTTAAGTAATGCGCTTCTTCGGGCCACAATAATATTTTTGCATGGCAAAGGATGGTCTCCTCCATTTAACGACTTTGGTAACAAAAAGATCAGATACTGCGTATTATTATAAATTCTTTTTAAAGACACAAAGCAGTAGAACCTATACAAAAAGGAAATCTTCTGTTACCAAAGGCAAGGAGATGTATCAAGAACTCATAGGCCATCAGTGCAAGGGTTCAGTCAGCTATTGCTTCTGGCTTTTAAACAGCACCTGCAATGACTGTCACGTCTTCCTCCGAGTCTGGGGTACTGGAGAGAAAAGGCAAATTGGAAGTTTTGGGTTTTAGGTACAACCATCCTCAGAAAAATTGCATTGTGTCCAGGGTTTAATCAAAGTGTTTGTAGGAGATTCCACAATTTGAAAGAAAAAAAAGAGCCCCGCCTTCAAATGCTTGGGTGCACCTTAAGGCCAACTTCTTGTCCCATTATAAGATGTCTTTTATTCAGCACCTCAGATTTCACTGGTTCTTTTACCTTGGTTAAGTAAATTTCACAGAAGATGCAAACACACCATGCCCAAGGTCTCCTTGCCTTTGTCTTCATTTATGTGCACAAGAGAACTTCCATAATATAAGATAAATATTGGTAACCAATTATAAGCTTCTGTCTGTAGGCGGTCAATGGCAATAAAAGGCATTGCAAGAGCACAAACATGGCTGAATGACACTAAGATCAACGAGGCACAACAGCCTCACCTACAGGTAATATGCTTTGAGAAAATAATGATCTGACAAGCCACCCTGAAAATCCTCTCACTGCAGGAAAGACATGACACTCCCCCTTCCTTTCCAGCACAGCCCCAGACTGACAGAACACAAATCATTTCTAGATAGATACAACTGGTGCTTCTATTTAGAAGAGCTGAGTAAGTGCATACAAGAGGTAAATTAACAAATAGTTATAAATAAGATTTGGTAAAACCACAAAATAATAATAAAAAAAAAATTCTAAGATTTATAAATACACTTTAAAATCCAGCTTTTCCAAACTCTGACCCCACACACGCCATCTCCTCCTTCCCTCCCTTACCTCAGTAAGAACTGCTTTAAGGTTTCTTTAGAATAGAGCTGTCCTGCTAGTTTTGATAACTCCTACCTATTGCAGAGAATTGGTCACATTTATTGATGCTCTAGGCTGCATGGCTCATGGGTTAATGATACATTTTTGCTTACAATTCAAGATATCAAGGATAAGCAGACAGAACATATCTGAAAATGAAAATAAAACAGTTTCAAGAACATTCTCAGATACACGAGGTAATATTTATTTGGACTCTTCACAATAAAATAAGACTACGTAGTGAGACGCAGAGGTTTTTACCCTGCTACCACCTTTGACTGTTGTACCATTAACAGGGAGTGTGTTTTTCCCCAGACAATCAGGCATCACTGTCAATTGTGAAAGGCACGGGAAGTTTGCCTGCGATAAAACAAAGCTTTTGGATTAAATGGGAAGGGGGAAAAAACCCGAGGAAACAAGAGTTAAAGAAGTAATTTCAGACAGACTTTTGAAGTACTCTAAAAGCTCTAGTGTTTATCCACAGTCCTGTAATCCCATGAACATCGGTATTTCAGTCAATCATCTGAAGGGGAATAGTGAAAAATTTAAGCCTAAAAGCAAAAAATTACTTTTAGAATCTCAGATGAATTAGAAGGGTTTGGCCTTTTGGTGGTGGGTTTTTTAAGCATTTCTGCAAATCCTCAAGTGAGCAAGCAGAACTAATTTTAAGGGTTTATTTCAGTTGTTGACACTTTGGATTAATTCAGTTGACTCTGAAGAAACTGGTTTGTTTTTCATTCATTTACCTTTTTATCTTCAGAAGGGTTACTTCATTTACCAGAGCCCAGGAGATCCAGAGTTTTTCTGAGTACACAATCAACTCTCCATTGATGTGTGCAGTTTTATTATATTATTTTTTTTCCAACAGTGGCTCCTCGTAATCAGAATTAAATATTACAGCTGTCATATACATCTCTCCAAATGGAAATCTTTAAGTGAACAAATCCAATACAATACTAGATATGGGAAACCCCACTAATGACTGATTCAAATGCTTTTTCTTGCTAATCATTCGTAAAGGCTGACAACTGCTTTTCTTGTAGCCCAAATAAAACCTTCAATGACATTGTGACAATTTAGACAACACGTTTAACATGTGGTGTTATTTCCCCACTCATCTAATCACTACTGACTAGATATGCAATGATGTTCATTCTATTTGAAAAGAGAAACCTGCAATCTTCTGTAGCATCAACGATTACATTAACCAAACCCTTACCAAGTCCACATGACAACTCTACTTGAACCATTTCAACACCCGTACAGACATTTCCCTAATGAAAATACGATATGCATAAACTGTGACATTTTAAAAATTGTTCAATGAAGTAAAAAGCTTTATTTGCTTAAGATTTTCAAATTTCAAATAATACATGGAGAACTGCTATAAAAATCAAAGCACTAGAAATGTTAGTGTCTCATCAATAATGCTTTGACTTGTTTGTGAGCCACTACTAGATAGTAGCAAGGACAAGTGGATCTGCGAGCAGAACTTTGAGTTTTCTGACTAATCGATAACATAACCCATGAGCCAACCAATGTTTTACCTGCCACTTGGTAAAACAAATATTTATCCCAGTGTCAGAGCCAGATGCCCAAAGAGTCCCACTCATTCTGCAACTAACTCTAATTTGGTCTCAGATTTCTTTTATTTTCATTCTTGTGCTATGCTTCTCAATACGTACTTGACTGTGTAGGCAAAGGCTGCAAAACCAACTATAACAAACAAGTTCGCCAAAGCTCCACCTAGAAGTCCATGGTTACGATTGGCCTGTTGGAGACCCGGATGATTGGCAGGCGCCAACGCAACGTGCCCATTAAGAAGGGGTATTCCGTTCTGACCGTAGTGTGCTTCCCCATCAGGGACAACATCTGGTAGAGGGAGGGATGGAGGTCTGTTATTGAGCTCTTCTTGTGCTTTCTGTTTTTGTTTAATCTCCTGGAGAAAGAAAAAAAAGAAAACTGAATAGCTGGAAGTGGAAGTGGTGAAGCAACTGTGTGTTTCAAAAAGATTTCTGAAACCAAGGCCTTGTGTAACTTTAGGAAAAGATATATTTTATATATACTTTTATATTGTAGGTCTTTTAAACTACATGAACTGCATTGTATTTATCTGTACCGTCTCCCCAGCTCCTTCTGAAGTGACCTACTTCAGTAGTTGATGCTAACCATCATTTGGTGAAGTTTATTTTTAGTTCACACATCCATTTTCTGAGAAGCCTTTTTTCAGAAATGAGAAATTCTTTCATCCGAAGTCTGCACATCCAGCTTGTTTTGAACACAAGACATTACGAAAACCAAGTTCAAATATACAAAGATTAGACCTCTCCAAAGTCAGAAAAACAGTATAAGAGTCTAAAACACTGACACTGCAGCCACACCTGCTGCATGCACAGCTCAGTCAAGGCTGTGATACCAAACTTAAATACACGTGATTCTCTACACAATGGATCTTTGTGCAGTAGAAAAACAACTCCTTTTCAAGATTCAAGCTTTTAGTTCTTACACAAAAGTGTCTTTTTAAAAGCTTCCAAGACTGACAGAAGCTACTGTGTGCAAACGTCCTAAACAACTGACTTTCAGATCTACGTGGAGAGGCTGATGAACTATAGGGAATCAAGTAATTGTACAAATTAATTTCCTTACCTCCACCACCTCAGGGAAGAGCTCGCAGAAGACTTTATCTTTTAAATTAAATGCTAAGCTCTGTGCAGCAAGCTGTCTTTTCTATGGAGGAAATAAATTATCAGCAGTTGAATATAAATAAAATTAATATACTTTAATCCATCATCTCATTAGTTCCCCCAAGAATGTTGCAAACCACTAGTCAGTAGTTTCCAATTCAAACTTTGTACTTGTGAATATTATTCACTATAACAGACATTTCTACACGTTATGATCTCAGTTCTCCATTTTATGGCATTAGTGTTCTGCATTAGTGAGGGGAGAGGGCAAAGTCCTAACCATACTATTTACAAAAAGGGATATTAAGTTCTCTAAGAAAACCTCTCCCCATCCCCACACTACCTAAAAATTACTTCATTCATCTGCCCATCATAACTAGTAAACAACATATTAATTCATGAGGTATTACAGTGCCAGCAGCTGCTTTTTGAACCTGGAGATCATATTCAACATTTCCTAAGAGAAAAAAGGCTCATGATCCAGCCTGAAGCTTACTGCGAACTCTGACGTCTCTATGCTGCCCAGTGTGGGGCCCTTTTCCACCATAAAACTAAGAAGGCCCGTCAAGATCGTCGAGACGGACCAAGCTGGATTCCAGGTATCCGGGTGGAAATCAGTGATTGAAAGACACAACCTTCAAAAGGATAAGACAAGCAGTGTGGTTTATTTTTGCCATTAAAACTCTTACACACCATCCATATTGCTAAAATGGTGTTAATTACTTAAGTGTTAGAAGAAAATCCTTACCTTGTATTACACTTAAACCTTCCATTAGGTGTAATCATATAAATACTAGGAGGTTTAAAAGGAAATTCTCTGGGGAATATTAGTTTCCCATGATAATAGCCACCTGCATTACATAAAGACAAGAATTACTTATTTTGCATGAAGATCAAGTCTTAAGCTGCTACTCAAAATGGGCCAAATAAAACCCTAATTCCTCCTCCCCCTCACACTAAAGAAATCAAACTCATTGTCTTGTGCCTCTACAACACAGGAATAACCATCTACACCCACAGCAGGTTTACTCTGGAGGCTGTTCTCACACAGATACTACAAACGAAACTTTCTGTTGTCAACCCTGCAGTACATTTAAGGAAAACCAGCAAAGTGTATTCAGCACAATACAAATGGGTTTGTTTTCCAAAACCACAGCTAACTAAATAAAATCCTATGAAGAATCCAGTTTCAAAAAGCATTTGGTGAGAGGCTCCAGAAGTTATTGTGAAACATGTGACAACAAGAAATTAATGTCTTTCATGTTCCTTACTTTCTCCAGAGAAATTCATGCTGAGAATTATGCATCTCAGTTCACCGAGAACATTTATGTGGTCACAAACCAGGATTTTGAAGTGATATTTGTCTGTCACATAGACTAACACAAAGGGAGTTATTTGCTCCAAGACCTTTAGCAATTACTTAATAAAAAGCTATCCGTCCTCAACTTAAAACCTGTTTTTATTAGAATACTTCATAACAGAGAAGTTGCTAACAGACAGCGGTACCAGGACCTCTTTTCAACAAGCTATCACAGACAGCACTGAAACTGCACTGACAGTTTTTAGAGCTACTCACACTAGTTATTCTTTGCCCATTCAAACAGTCAGGTAACTACTCAGGCACACTGATCACAACATACACGCCTTTGCTACACGTGAACTTTTACCTTCATAGGGAGTCATCTCAGGTCCCCGTACAACATAATGCCTAAGACAATGAAAAAAATTCAAACAAAATGAAAGCCATCATACAATCAATTTCTCTTTAGTCCATACTCCACCTCCCAAACCCAACATTCCCACACAATCTGTAGGAGCCTTGATGACCTGGAAAACCTCCTTCTCCCCACAAGCGAGCGAAGAGTTCATTCTAATTCTTACCATTCAAGGATATTGGATGGGAGGGGCTCTGCACAGATATAAGGCACTGGATCTTTCTTAATTCGAAGGTAGTCTTGTTTAAGTCTCTGTGTTGCTGTTGTTGGTGCTCTCTTATTACTGTTGTTGCTCATCTAGTTTTAAACAAATATATACAATTTGAATAGATATAGAGCTACTATAGCTCATGAAACACAGCTACAGATTTTTGCAAAACCTACTTTACAAAGTATTTTTCAAAAGCATAAATTCCCATAGCTTTTAAGTGGCAAGAACCAAGCAAAATCTTAAACAACACACTCCTAAGAGACTGCATAGATTGCCAAAATAGGAAAATACTCCTTCCAGAACACTGCTGTTTAAATACTATTGTGAATTGCTACCATGAAAATAGTTTGGGTTGGAAGGGATGCTCCCACTGTATCAGGGGGCTCCAAGCTCCATCCATCCTGGCCTTGAACACCTCCAGATGTGACAGACATGACTTCTCCCCACTGGCCTACACAATTTATCAGAAGCACGTAAAGCTGGAACCTCCTCCTGTAGGAGGCAAGGCTGAGGGAGTTGGGGGTGTTCGGCCTGGAGAGGAGAAGGCTCTGGGGAGATCTCACAGCGGCCTTCTCATACTGAAAAGGGCTCCAGGAAAGCTGGGGAGGGGCTCCGGATCAGGGAGGGCAGGGACAGAACAAGGGGAAGGGTTTTGAGCTGAAAGAGGGGAGACTGAGATGAGATCTTGGGGAGAAATGTTTTGCTGT
>VWPV01031561.1:75325-107149 GCA_013389885.1 Geococcyx californianus
CCTGGGCCAGGGCCTCAACACCCTCAGTGTGAGGAATTCCTTTCTAATGTCTAATCTATTCAAGTTTAAAGCTGTTCTCCCTTGTCCTGTCACTCCAGGCCCTTGGAAAAGTCCCTCCCAGCTTTCCTGGAGCCCCTTTCAGTATGAGAAGGCCGCTATGAGATCTCCCCAGAGCCTTCTCCTCTCCAAGCTGAACAACCCCAGCTCTCTCAGAGGTGCTCCAGCCTTTGGATCATCTCCGTGGCCTCCTCTGAACCTGTTCCAACAGTTCCATCTCCTTCTTACGTTGGGGATTCCAGACCGGGATGCAGGACTCTGAGTAGGGTCTCACAAGAGCAGAGTAGAGGGGGAGAATCTCCTCCCTCAACCTACTGACCACGCTCCTCCATTTGTTGCCTCAGGTGAAACAAAAAGGCCAGAAAAGCCCATTATTGAGTTGCCCAGACTTTGCAACAGAATCATAGATGGGGCTGCGTGGTTGCAATCAAATTTTTCTTGCTGTTCTGAAAAACAGGTATAATAATTCCTGAGCCCGTGGCTCTCTGCCCACCTCTGCACGAGCACCCAACAGAGGGCAGTGGCAGCCCACTGGCTGTACAAATACAAGGTATTATTAGAATGATACGTGCATTTCATCTAATAAACTCCCCTGGCAACTGACACAGTATAACACATACCTAGTTTTATACCCTTTGACCTCAGGACCATTACTTTTTTTTTTTTTTTCCACTGCTGCACCATTTTATCTTCTTTTTTTGTGTATTTACACTGGAATTCCTACTGGGTCTAGAAATGTGAGAAACGTGAACCTGAAGACAGAATAAAGGCGCCAGATTGCTGAAGGAATTCCAGGTCTCTGTCATTCTCTCTAATGTTCCCCAGCCCCAAAATATTTCATGCATAAGTGGGTTGTCATTAACATTCCATTCATCTCACTGCTATGTTATTCTCAACACTAATGACAGCATAGAAGGAAACTTCTCAGAGTAGTTTATTTCTTCCCAGTTGTTTTCCAACTTGCAAATGAATCACATGATAGAATTTCCTCTCTCTGCAAAGTATCTTTCGTGTTCTGCTGTCATGTCTTGAAGGTGTATTTTAAACCTGGGCTTGGGAAGTCACTAGAAGTTCCAAATTAAGGTTCTTTAGTCTTTTAAGTGCACCAAGGAATTAAGTACATACTGCTAAATTAACTTGGAAAGGGATTAACTCCAGGACAGAGACAAATGAGGTTGTCTCATACAGGTGGGAGTTGTTTTTTAATTTTATATGGGCCCCTCAGCAGGATCACATGGGTGGTGACAGGACATGAGGACATCGTTATGTGCTTCTTTAAAATAACTTCTGCATTGCAGATAATTGTCTTTTAATTGTAATAGCAAGAAAAACATTGCACATTTTCAGGTCAGATAGAAACAACAGCAATCAGAATTTGTTCAGTTTGTACCATTTATGAGTGCCTTTGGGTATGTCTATCACTTCAGTTTCTCCATCTGATGAAAGAAGCACTTTGTGCACTACTCCACACATGCATTTAATGGGTGTTTTGAGGCCGACCTTGGTGGATGAAGAAATAATTTAAGGAAGAAAATGCACCCTAGGGAGTGTAGTGAGGGTTAATTAGCGTCCACATGTACTCAAATACCTTCTCCAGTAAATGTGGCAATGCTGCGGCTGCTCAATGTCTCTGTTTAGATTGTCCAGAAGGACAGAGAACACTCGCTAGAACAGCCGTGCCTCAAGGCTGCTCCAAACTGAGTACGCTGATGAAATACGATGTTCTTGTATCCCAGAAGGACACTGAATATAGCTTTGGGGAAGGAATTTCCCCAAGTCCTGTAACCAACAGCCCATTACAGTGGCATCAGGAGAGGACCTAACTGCACTACTCGTGTGTACTCAGTGGGCAGGTTTTCTTCTTCAGTTACTTTGTGGGTTGACCACTGAACCCGCTGCTGCTTCAGATACCCGAGATACGTCTCTCAGCTTTAGTAAGGAAAAAACCAGGAACAGAACCATAGGATTGTAGAGCCATTAAGGGTGGAAAAGACCTTTAAGATCATCAAGTCAAACCATCAACACAACCCCACCATACCTGGCTAAACCATGTCCTAAAGTGCCACATCTACATGGTTTTTGAACCACTCCAGGCATGGAGACTCCACCCCTGCCCTGGGCAGCCTTTGCCAGTGCTTCACCACTCTTTCAGGAAAGAAATTTTTCCTAATATCCAGTCTAACCCTCTCCTGGGGCAACTTAGGCCATTTCCTCTCATCCTATCCCTTGTTACTGGGTGGTTGCCTTGTGTTGCAGAGATGGTGGTTCCCGAGTCTCAGTGATTCAATGTTGATTATGAGGAAGTCATTGTTTTGAAGCTCCATTTTTTCTTCTTGTATAAATAAAGGATAATATTATTTAATCTACCATTACTGGAAGCATGTATACTTAATCACTTGGTGAGTGTCAACTATTTTGAGCTCTCTGGAGAAAAGGTTCCAAATATGAATAATAATCTGTGCTTTCCATAATCACTGCTGTTAGGATAGTGATCAATATTGTTCACTTATAATCCAGATTAATATTTCCGGCCATCATACCTCCTGTGAATTACTTCATTTTCTACTGTCAGGATTGGTGAGACAGCAGATAATCAAACAACCTTCGGTCACCCAAATAACATGGCAGGCAATATAACCTAAACACTGATAAGTCCCCAATAAACTTGCTGAAACCAGGGCTTTTTTCCTTTTGATTTTTCTCTCCTGCATGGCTAAGGCCAGGAACGACTTCTTTTATGGTGATTGATGAGGAGATAGTATTACTTAGAAAATAGTTCTGCCGCGTTTCTGACTCTGAAAGAGGAAAGGTTAGTCCTGTTCCCTATTTATTCCACTGATACTAAGTAAGCAGCTCCATTACCAGGATCCAGTTCTCATTTAGCTCTCCGTCCTGCGCTTCCCAAACAGTAATTGATCCACAGCCATCAGTGGCCTTCGAATGACCTCACCTTAAGATGCGAAGACAAATAGGATGACATACCAGTTTCTCCTTTCTCTTCATCACTCTCACTCAGAGCCTTTCACGGCTTCCGCGTGCTCTTCATTTGACATTTGTATGATTACGTTGCTCTTTATATCCAAAGCGCAGCATGCCTGGTATTAGAACGTTATTAAGCTATTACCTTGCACGATGGATGTGTGCCTTCAAAAGGCATTATAATGGCTGTGGTTTCATTCCTGCTAAACTTCCTTTAAAGCCAGGTAATCTCTATGTGGATCTCTATAGATAATCGCTCTTTGCAAAGATTAGTTGCAATTTCATAGCAGGATTTTACGTCAATATTTTTTTCTTGTTTAAAATATTAATTTGGTCCTACAGGAAGATCCTGGCTGGGCTGACAGGTGGTTTGTTTCTCTCTGGTTAGACATAAAACGAGCCTCATTGAATGGGGTGCTTTGCTAAATTTCTTTGCCTTGACATAGTAGAATCATCTCCAGTGGTGACAGGAGGAACTCAGCCTTTCAGTGACAAAATACTTTCTTTATGGAGCATTCTAAGCAACACAGAGTACCTGCTACGTTTAGCCTGAGCTGTAAATCCTTGCTCTCCCACTCCACCTTCTGATCTGTATTTATGTCCATGGAGAGAAATGGGCGTGCACTGAGTGCCACCAGAACAGTTGGAGAATACAGTGTAGGAGCACACAGAGTCTTTTACAGCCCGATGCTGATCTGATCACGTGTAGATAAACTTATTGATGCAGGCTTTTGGATATGCTGCAGCCTTGCAGGAAAACACATACTTGAAGATGAGGAGGGAAGCCTTTTGTGGAACTATTGGTACTAATAACATTTAGAATTGGCATCTACCAGCATAATCTCTTATAACTTTCTGACATTATCAGAAATAAGATAGCAAGGCAGCATTTGGCACCCAGAATAGCAGAATGATGTTCCACCTCACAATTTACACTGAATATTCATGAGAATGCGTCCGAGAGAGCTTTCTCCTGAGTGGTGCTCAGGGTATATCACAGCATCACAGCATCGTAAGGTTGGAAAAGACCTTTGAGATCATTGAGTCCAACCTATGGCCCAACACCAACACCTACTCCTACTTGTCAACTACACCATATCCTGAAGTCTGTGACAGATCAAAGATAATCTCCTTTTGTTCACCCCAACAATCTTACCCTAATTGTAGCTCCACTGTTGTGTTTAACCTTTGGTTCACAGATCTATGTAGTACGGTGTTCTTTGACAAAGAACTAACTGAGCTGCAGTGGCAACACAAGGCGTGGGGACACAGGGAGAGTCTTAAACAGAATCTCACAGGCAATTACTGCTGATATAGTAAGTCAAAATCAATGTCCAGTTGATGTTTGCTGCCAAAATCTCCTGGAATATTCCAGTCAAAAACGCCAAGGATAATGATGAAACCCCCAGAGTATTTTTTAAGACACTTATCAAAATTTAGTAGTAAAAAATACATTATTTTGGCCTGTCAGTGAATTCATTCTCTTAAAGAGGAGAGAGTTTCAGAAAGTATCAGGTGAAGGAGATAAGCCCTCATGATGTACAGGCACTGCTGGAGGCGTATTAAATGGCCTGCAAAGCAAATGCGAAGTACAGGTGTTCTTGATCTATAGAACACTTTATGATGAGTGGGTCTGGAAGTGAAAATAATCTCAAGATCTTATCCTCTCATGCTGATGAAGTGAGAAGAAAGTCAATTATGTTAAGCAACGGGCACTGTGAGGAGCTCCTTTGATGAGCCTGAAAGCTGAAGGCCAAAGTCTATGGGATCTGATGCAGGCAGCACCCCTTGCACGCTGTCGGAAGGTATCTGCAGGATTGTTAAACGCACAAAGAATTCTCTCACTTGTTTGTCCAATACAGGAGTAAGTACTGATCATCTTAAAATATCAGATGAGATCTAGGAATATCTCTTAAAAACGTATTTTTAAATACTATGGCATGACTACAGCCTGTCCTATTGCAATTAACAAGCAGTATCAAAGTAATAGTCATCCTCGTGCTTACATGGCAGCTTACATCACCAAAGCTTTATACAAACACCAATTAACCCTCTCAACAATGCTGCAAAGTGTCATTATGGCTGTTTCAGAGATGAAGCAACAGAGAGGCAGAAAGATTTGCTCAAGATTGCACAGCAAGAGAGAAGAGTTCAAGAGTTGAAGGCTTTTATGCTGGTGTTTCGTCCACATTGGGGCAGACCCTACCCTTGTCTGTGAGTGGAGGTTTTGTATTTTTAGGGTGGTAAAGCACTGGCCCAGGTTGCCCACAGAAGTCGTGCAAGCCCCATCCCTGGAGGTGTTCCAGGCCAGGTTGGATGGGGCTTGGAGCCCCCTGATCCAGTGGGAGATGTCCCTTCCCATGGCAGGGGGTGGCACTGGGTGGGCTTTGATGTCTCTTCCAATCCAAACCTTTCTATGTTTCTATGATTTATTGCCATTTGCTTTTGGGGTTCTGGTGGGTACGGATAACAAAAATTGAATATCTTCTTGTTGTGTTTGCTTTTAGTTGGTTTGGTTTTTAAAATGCTAGAGCCTGGACAAAATCTCCTTGGCAAGTAGGGACCCTCCAGCAAACAGGACTTAGACTGAACAAAGGGTTGTGAAGAGTTTGTGGACTTCTGCCTTCATTCGGGTTTTATTCGGTGGTGATGGGGTCAATTCAGTGAGAAGACATCACTAGGCCAGCTTAGCCCCTTTTGGTTACAGCCCATTCCTGACCTAACTTTGGGGGGTTCCTTGGGGGCTTCTGTGGAGGGTTTCTGTTCATGCTGAACAAACAGGTCAGACCAGGACTATCTGTGCTGTTCAGGTGGACTGTTCACTCCACATTACTTCATGGTGAGGTATGGGCTGTGGAAGTCACATGGCAGCATTTCCACTCTTTGACTGGCTAGTAAAGCTTTCCCGGGCATGGAAAAAATGAAAAACAGGTCATTAATACCAAATCTTAGGGCTTACCAGCTAACTGCAGTGCTTTCTTTGTGAATAAGCACAGAATAAACAGATGCAGAGCACAGAGATGTTCAGGGGTCTCCCAGATAACCTTCTGCAAGCCTGAATGAACCAAAATTAAGTCATCTATGCAATCCTTCAGTCTAGAATTTTGGATCACCTTTGACATCATTTGAAGGTTACAAAATTAACATTTTTGTAAAGCCAGGTCTTCTCTTCAGCCACAATGGCTTCCCTGAGAATATACAGCATTCAGAGGATTCTTAGTATGTTTTTTAAAGTTTTCGGTGCTGGTAGCCTGTACGGAGCAGGTTTTATGTCGCTGGGACATCAGGTCTACGACTTTGCAGTTACCGGCTCAGGCATGGATAGGGCTGTTCTTTGGAAAGGTGAAGGAATCCTTCAAAGGTTGCTGATGGAAAATATAATATTTAACCCAAAAAGCTTCCATCTGAAGAGGTATGGCAGCTGACACAGCCACTTACGTAATAGCTAGTTTCAGTTACTGAGTTGCTAATGACTGTTTTGCCCTTGCGCAGTTTGTTCCCGGTTTCTTCATTCCCTCCTTCCTAGTGGCCATAGTGTGCTGCCTCCTCGTCTTGTTGACATCTACTCACGTTCCCAATAGGAAAGCCAGAAGTTACCGGATTGACTGACCCTGGTGAACTGCTGCCAAGCGTCGCAATCTCTCCTGGGTATCAAGAGGAGTAGGGATCACCAGGGAATATCTGTTTGCCTGTTGCCAGAACACAAGAGCCATCTACCACTTTCTCCAGGAGCTTGGACAACCGTTTGGGGAGATTTGGGCTTCATTTATGGTGGAGTTATGGTATCTGTGATTCCAGAATGGTTGCTTCTTTTATGTCCACAGAACAAGAAGCTTTTGCTGATGTTCTCCAGCCTCTGTCAGCCCTAATTGCATCAGCATCCTTATGGATACTGCGTCTGAGCTGGAGCAGGATTAAAAGCAATCCACTAGCAAGCAGGATTTCACCAGCCTGTGAATCTCTGAAATTGGCTGAGGGTTTGGCAGGTCTGAACAGGTGGAACAGCACCTATGAAGGCCTGTGACTAAAGGAGCAAGAACAGAGATCAGGAAGAAAAACACAAACGCAGGTGTTATCCCAGAGGGATGACAGGAGCAGCTACAGACATCTTACTCAGAACGGTGAGTGTGTGGAAATGAATGCTTGGTCATACTGGAAGCAAGCAGGATTTTGCTACTGAGGCTGCAGTTTTAACCCTGTGCGCCTCTGGTGGAGGCTTAATGAAAAGCAGGGGTTACACGGGGCCTCTTCATAACAAAGGGTGTAATTAAGGAATATTTAAATGGCTGGTGACTAGCACATTATGCATCTGCTCGTTGCTGTGATTTCTGGGTTTGGAAGGATGTGCCAGCTTCAGCCTTGCTAACGCAGGTGCTGCTGGTGGTAAGACTAAAGTATAGGGAGCTCAGCACAAGTCAGAGTGTTTACCTGCTTCCTTGAGGAGCCTTTGGAGCAGTCGAAGCTGCTTTGGTGAGTTGCAAACCAGTGCCAAAGGGACGCCAAAGTACACCAATGCTGTCCTATTTCTGCAGGCAGAGCTCACTGTGGTTTGAAGATACAGAACCCCCTCACAGCCACGGCTCAAAGCATCGCACAAGCAAAGCAGTGAATTTTGGGGTACACAGAAGAAATTTTGCTGAACAGAACTTCAGGGATTCCAGAAGACAAAGAAAACACCTGAAAATCAGAATCAGTTCAGCAACGTTTGGGGCAGGATTAGAAGGAGACATTAAGCAATGTCTGAAAGCTCTCCAGGGCAGAGACTGCCTTTGTTCTGCCTCTTGCAGAGGACCGAACAAGCTGTCAGCGCTTCCACAATACCTCCGAGTACTGCTCCTTTCGCCAGTAGGACAGCAGAGCAGCAATTCTGTGCTCTGCTTTGAAAAGACAGCATAGAAAGAACTGGGAGAAAATGCAGGAGGCAAAGCCTGCTGCATGCCAGTTCACGTCCATACACAGCACAGCTGCCCAACAAACGCAAAGAGGAAACACTGGGAGTTTCCTTTTGCTATAGTTGCCCAAAAAAGTTTGCCTGCCTTTGAGTGGGAGGAGGAATAGACTGGCTCATCCAGTGGCCATGAAGAAAGCGCTGTGAGGGAGTTTCCACAAAACCAGAGGGGACAAGTCATGCTGATTTCAGAGAGGGGAAAATTGGGTTGGCATGCCGTGTCCCGTGCAATGAGAAAAAATGTGGGAAGATGGCTTGACAGAGTAACCTGGAGCATTCCGGGAGTATTAGCACCGTTCATGCAGGAACAAGTGACTTGAGTAAGGCAATATTTGCTAAAAATCAAGATTAAACTGTAGATCTACAACACCTGCTGAAGGCAGGAGGGTGCAGGATCTGCTCTGTATCCCTTCCACTGCTGGAAGAAGTGGATGCCAAAGGCTGCTTTTCACAGCTCACAGAATGAAGAACAGTATAGAGAAAAGACCAGGGAACCTCTGGAAGAGCTGAGAAATAATAGAATGTAATGAAACATTTAAGTGTGGGAGAGCATGATAATATGAAACAAATGCAGCGACGGAGAAGTTAACTGAAAGACAGTTTGTGCTGTCAGTGGACAGCAAATTACACTGGAGTTTACGGTAAGGCAGCAGAGGTTGCTGCTACAAGCAGGGGGATTTTTGATGTGTTATTTCAATTTTCCAGTTTGTTTTAGGTCTCTCAGTTCAAGCAATATTCAAGCAACTGGGAAAGTCTTTATGAATGAGTAGATAAAGTGTCCTCTTGTTCCTGTGCAAGGCAAAAAGGGTGTGATTTACATGATTAGAAAAAGCACTCTTATCTGTCCGGTCAGACTTACCTTGCTGCAATTCAGTGTTTGGACAAGAAGTCCAGACTGTTTGGCACCTCATGTTTTGGACGTTTCAAATGAGATTGGACAAAATATTAATATTTGAGCTCTAAGGGAGTGGCCGGTCACAGCAAGAGGGATGAGCTGGAGGCTTTTCTAGGTTAATCTCTGAAACTCTTTTACTGAAGCCTTCAACAGCAAACACAATAAGGCACAGGCACACTGAACGTTCTACACGCTGAACATTGTGCTGTTCATCTGCCAGGTGTCTAATAACAGCCAAAGTTATGAGAGATGTTTGCTCTATGGAGAGCAAAACGTTTTGCCACGTGCACCAGCTGTAAGAATATATTCAAGGACAGAAAAGAGATTGTCTGGTCCTAGATTCCCCTAAGAGCCTGAGTCCATTCCACAAGGAACGTCCATTCGTTCAGTAAATCTTTTGCTCATAGGAAGTAGCTGAAGTCTCTTCTCTCTGCCTGGAGGATCGTAGAATCGTTAGGATTGGAAAAGACATCTAAGTTCATCAAGGCCAATCATCAACACCATACCAACGTGCCTACCTAAACCATGTCCTGAAGTGCCGCATCTACGCATTCTTCGAACACAAAGGATACTCTTTGTACCTCTTGTCTGTCACTCTGAGCTGGTGCTGATATTCAAAAGCATGCTTGTACCATCGTGATTTTCATTCCCGTTTCAGCCATCTATCAAATGCTTGAGAACGGGATTCTCATCTGTACTGAGTAGGGACACCAAGGGTTGGATGCGTGAGGGTTGGACATTTCCTCGAATAGGTGACAGCAGGGTAAAACCTTGAAAGCAAAATGACCAGATTTCTTTATTCTGGTTGCCTGCGCTCTCTTGGCCAACTAAACGGAATGTGATTCCATTAAGCCGAACTGGAGAACAAATTGCAATTCAGGGAAAGGGGTTTGAAAACCTATCATGTGGGAGGCATCTGTGTAAAGCACGACCTGTCCGGAGGGTGCGTTCAACCACTGCCGTTTGCTCTGCTGAGCAGGGCAGGCAAGATACTCACTCCTTCCCTCCAGTACAACGAGCACTAATAAACATCTTCTGCCCCACTGAAAAGAATTCAAGCACAGCCTTTTTGCAGCCCTAAAGGACATTCTCATGGATGTTATCTTCATAATCTGTTTCTGTCTTTTGAAAGAAACACCAACTTACTTTTTCGCCACCGAAAGACTTCTCCTCCCCTCTCCTCCCAGCTCAGGATGGCAAAGGAGCAAGTGCAGGCAGAAATGGTATCTTGCTTGAGGGACAGCATTGTCTGCATATCCAGTTCTTCTCCATTTCCTGCAGGAAAAATCCATGGCTGGCTCAGAAGGTGTTGTTCTGATGTGTTGCCAGAGAACCTCTGCGCTGAGGCCTGCAGCCATCATGAAGCAACAGAATTTGTCTTGTGCATGTTCATTGTGCAACAATTACATTGTCAAGAATTTATTGTTGCCATTTTCTGTTGCACAATGTAAAATGAAGAGAGAAAGAAGGGTGGGGGACAACTGAATGGATGTGACAGAATTAGGTTTTCAATATTCTGGGGTTTTTAATGAAGATTTAATTACCTCTTCATCAATCAGTGACAAGTGGCTCTGCTGTAGCTTTTCATTCAAGAGCCAACTGGATCAAAAGTTTAATTTCTACACCCCAAAATACCAGCTTTTTAAAAATTTGAAACATTTTCCAAATATTTTTGTGACATTTCCTTTTAATACCAAAGAGGGGTTAAACACGATAGTAACAGCCATTTAATTGGATTCTTATCTTTTAGAATAAGTATTTTGAAAGTTGAAATGAACTTCCTACATATTTTGGTTTTCTAAACCATCATCCAGCACAAAGCAATTGTTAAAAAATGCAAACAGGATTGATATCAGTCAAAGGCAAACCCTGATCTTTGTCCTTTCTCCTTTCTTTTTTAATTCAATTGCACAAAAAATTTCATTTGTCTTTGCAAACGACAGCATTTCGCACCTCCCAATGCAATAGGAAATCCAGTTCCAGTTCATTTTAAAAGGCAGGCAAGAGCTCTGGTTTGGAGCTCTAAACATTATCCGTATCCAGAGTATTAATATTTTCATACCGCAAGTTTCTTGCAAAACCACTACAGAGCTGTTTTCCAGCTGGCAGATGTCACTGCTAATTATGCAAGCACTCTGAGGTACTTGTGTTTTAGCAGTCCCAGAATTCTAAATCTACTTCTGCATTACTTACACAGAGTTTTGCAAGCCTTAACTAAGCAGGATTACAAAACCAGGGTGTTCCGATTTAAATTGAGGATCATGGTTGATTTAGTCTATTCAACTCTCAACATCTTAAGAGTCAAACTCTTAATGGGCATGGGAAAGCCCACTACAGGTGAGCAACAGTCTTGGAGAAGCAGGAAGAAATCCAGTGCCACGTGTGCTTTTAGACTGAGTAGCTGATCATTTCAGATTACACCAAGGTATGCAATTCCTCAAGCACACCTGTGGAAACCTTAATGGCTTCAATTACTGGTGATCATCCAAGCTTCCGGAAACCATGAAAAGGCGACAGAAGGCCAATTTCTCGGTGGGAAAGTTCAGAGCAGAAAGACTCTTATAGGATTCATGGTTACTTCCCTTGGTATTTGTAGAAATAACGGCTAAAAAGCTGTTGTAGCCGTGAAAAAAAGAACGAGCACACCACCGCCACCACTCAAACCGACTTTAACTCAAGTGTAACCTCAATGTTAACTTGTTCGTCCAGTTCATTTACTTCCTATTATTGCCTAGATCATGCTTTGAATAACTCCATGATCTGTTTTTTAAGTCCGGCCCCTTTTGATGTCATCGATTCGATCCATATAGGCTGGACAGTTCCCAAAGCACCTGCAGTTAGAAACAGAAATCTGAGAGCCTTGGACCAGGACTTGTCTTCTGTTCAGGAATTAAACCGCAGGCTGGCTTTAGTGGCTCCTCTAAACACTCAAAGATAGAGTTTCTGCCAAGGTACAGTGGGGTGTTTTGCAATGTGTTCTTAGTTCTTTCACTGCGTGTTTCTGTTTATACGTACAATGGGTCTGTAGATACCTACCTCGTGGTTAAATATTTGTCGATGTCTAAGCGTTTAGGACATGTTAAGCACTGAGCTGCTGTGATAATACCTGAACCTATACGTGTTTGCCACTGCTGTATAACTTCCTTTGGCTTTCTTATAACCTGCAGCCTCTCTCGAGGCATTCACCGCAGACAAGACAGGCAACTGGTCACTGTTACGTGTTTTGTTAAGTCCTTGACTGCAATTGCTATGTTAAATAAATTAGTGGTAAGCTGACCTGGGAAAGCAGTGGAGAGAGGATGTCCTGTTGCCTGTACGCGTGCATTTTGGAAGATTCCCTTTGGGGGTTTTTGCATTTTCATATGCTTTTTCCTTCAAGTTATTTTAAGAATGTAGATTTGATGGTATGAACTAACCATAGCTTTATAAGCCAAGTGAGAATGTCTGGAAACTGTGTATTGTCTCTGAAAGCTGTGGTTTGGATGTTTACAGGTATTTTTCGATTCAAAATTATACATAGAAAAAGCGTGGATAGATTTGATTTAGAATTTGCTTTTTGTAATTATTACCTTTTATTCCGCTTTTTCTCATTAGAGCAAGATTGACTGGAGAGTTTAATTCAACAGTAACAAATTGAATTTTCTTCACACAATTTTCATTTCTGTCTTAAAATATGGATAATATTTAGACTCAGTCAATATATTTCTTAACATGCACTGTAGGCTTATTTGCATTTATTTTTATCAAAATAAAATGAGAAAGAAAGCTGAATAAGATAAAGGTTGACCATACAGGTTAGCATAAGAGTTTAATCTGAAAAACATGTAACAACACAGGGTAGCAAGACTACCATGGGTTCATTTCTGGAGTTTGCCCACAGGTAGAGCTTTTTGACTGAAGAAGCTTGCAGTTATAAGCCTTCAGCTGTGAGGCTGGCTTGTAAAGTCTATGATCAGTGGTTCAGAGAACCATCACTCTGTGGAGGAGTAGTAACCCATATATTCTCTGCAGAAAACCAGCATTCCTTTGCAGCAAAGGTGGAATTGCTCATTTCACATTTTAATTCTTTATTACTTATTTTCTTTTTAATTGTTCATGCTCTTTTTAATAATTCACTTTGCTTGGGCTTCCTTTATTTGTTCAGTTGCAAATTCATCCAAGAAATTTGAAAAATCATTTTGCAAGTTAATTATAAAAGTATAAAGGAGACACGTTGGCCTTTGAGTTAATTGTGTATTATAGTCAAATAACATCTTAGAAAGTACAAACCTGAGGAGTTATGGTGTTTGCGATAAACTAGGTTTCCTTGTCAGACAACAC
The DNA here is from genome assembly GCA_013389885.1 of Geococcyx californianus. Lineage (NCBI taxonomy): Eukaryota > Metazoa > Chordata > Aves > Cuculiformes > Neomorphidae > Geococcyx > Geococcyx californianus. Next base: position 88,525 of record VWPV01031561.1, read on the forward strand.
ACTTCTGTGGGCTATTTTACAGCTAATCTGCTACACAGCTTTTGGAGTGGTCTTCACTGTGTAAGGATTATTCCTAGCCTTTCTGGCATAGAATCACAGAGTAGTTTGGGNAGTACTCAAAGTCAGCTATAGGGTCTCCTCAGAGCCTTCTCTTCTCCAGGCTGTCGTAGCAGCTTGTAACTCTTTTAGAAATCATTTCATATGAGGAATTTTCTTCCCAGGACCTTTGAAATCAAGCCAGGATTTGAAATGGGGGGGGTGGCTGGTTGAATTTGAAGGCACTGCAGGTCAGGGCACTCACGGGTACCAGCAAGCTGTGATAACTTCCACAGACTTTGCTTTCATTTCATTATCACATCGCCCTCTTTCACCAGTTCTTTAGTTATTTGCATGCTCCTCGTCTTCACACTCCGGCACTGTATTTATAATACTTTTGTTTGGACTTAAGGTTGGACCAAAGCGTTGTACTCAGTAAACTTCTCTTAATAACATAATAGGCGGTGTGATTCACAGAGTGCTGTAATGTTGGAAACTCACAGGACTTGATGTCATGTTCACTAAGTGGAAGTATGTCAACATTAGCCCAATGTCTCAAACAGTCACTAAAACCCAGGAAGGCGTCATCGATCTGGCCTGGCTAAAACGTGAGTGGAAACAGCGTTGACGCTTTCAGCAGCAGTAGCATAGGAGATGTTTTACTTACTGCGACGAAGGAGATGTGGGGTTTCATTTCCAGTTACGGCCGCTCTTCTGGGGTGATTTTCAGTTTGTCACTTCTGTAAAATAAAGAAAAGACAACTTTTAGATCTTTAGAAATTAAAGAGATACAAGGCAAAATTTCTGTTAATAGGAGTAATTAGTGTTTCTGTGGTCTTCAGAAACGACCCACATGTGTTTTGGTTTAAGGAGTATCTGCAATGCTTTATCTACACTCTAATCTGGTTCATCCCCTCTGTGCTTTCACATGAGGTGATGTTATTCTCCAGTTCCTCTCCTCAATACCCAGTTCTGCTCACCTGAACTCTGGAATGTGTTTCACCTCGGATGTGGCTTTGTTTCAGAGTTGGTAGGAATTAATCCTCTTTAACTGCATCTAGCAGAATGAGAGCTCATACAGCAAAAATTGAAACCAGACTCCAATTTGTCCCTTTCATTTACTTGAAAACCTGCAGGTTGGATTCATCCTCATGCCTTGACATAAGGATGAAGCCACATTGCTGGGTCTGAGTTTCAGGCCCAGAGGCCAGCGCGTTTCACTAGCAATACAATCGTAATAATGAATTAGTTACAGATCTGTATTAATGCACGGTGACACAATGGTTCAGAATTAAATGTTGGCCCTTGGTGTTCTTAGAAAGAAGAACATTACACACCCCTTTGGCTGCAGACTGCTCAGCACCTTGGGTATTAGTCACGTTGGCTTTGCATATCCACACTAACAGAAGTCATAGCGTAAGCGGGATAGAATGCACTACACAGCGTTTGACCTCTTTGGTACTTCCCGGTGGCCAAACTCTACAAAGGCAGATGAGCCTCAGCCCACGGTTATTCTCAGCTTTTGCTAATAACAAACTCAATAACACCTTGTTTGAAGGAGTCCATAGATGATTGGTCTTTCCAACCAGCTAATGAGGGTTTTTTTTCTTTTTGTTGAACAGAAATAGACTTAGAGGATGGAGCAGGAAGCAGCAAGAGAAGAAGAAAAGAAAGAAGGCTTGATTGAGTTTTATGACTCCTTCAAGGACATGTTTGAGTTCTTCTGCAAGAACACAACAATCCATGGCACCATCCGCCTTGTGTGCTCCGACAGCAATAGGATGAAAACAGCTTTTTGGACTCTGCTTTTGCTGGCCAGCTTTGGGATGTTGTACTGGCAGTTTGCACTCATGTTCAGCCAGTACTGGGCCTACCCTGTTGTCCTGACCATGTCAATGCATTCAGAGCCCAAGATGTTCCCAGCAATTACCATCTGCAACCTGGACCCATACAGGTAACCTGGGCTTCCTCCTTGGCTGAAGTCACATCTTTACAGTCCCAAGGGTTCAGAAAGGGTTGTCAACCTTAGGACTGCAACCTGGAGGAGGCTGAAGGCAGAGGGAGGTCTCTGCTTCACAGAGGTGGAAAGGGACTGTTTGTATTTCCAAACTGTTTTGAAGATAAGATCTTGTTGGGAATTGTGCAAGAGCATGTAGCAGTTTATTTCATGCACTGAGTCAGGATACAGGGGGGAACTCTACCTTGTGACTTGGTTCAAGCTGCCAATTGATTTTGTGCTCTGATAAAACCAGTATCTTTCCCCAAGAACACAGCTACAGTGTGCATTCATCCCTCAGTAAACTTCCAATCTCTGGAATAATGCATGCTTGAGCTCCTTCTGCTTGGTTTTCCGTACTACAGAATAGCTTTAAGGAAACACTACAACTTCTATTGAACCTGTGTGGCTCTGCTTGTCAAACAAGACTCACGCAGTAGTGGCAAGTTATCACGGAGCTTCCAATTACATAGTAAAGGAATTATGTCATTTCCTCAGAATAATTATCTAATTGGCTGACAGGAAGGCCAGTTTGTGCAGCTGATGCTGCATAGATGCAGGTTCTGAGGTTTGCAGTGGAGGATCCAGCTACTGGAGCTCCTGATAAATTTACTTACTGAAGTGTGCTAAGCGTAAGCATCATAATTGCAGGCTTTTCTTGCACAGAGATCAAAGTTGCAGAGACCAGGAGGGCAGCCTTTCCATAGTTACCACAAGGGTACATAAAGTCACATGCTTTTCTCTAACAGAAATATAGATACTCCTAAATAGCTGATATTTCTTTTCCTCGCAGATTTGAACTGGTTAGTGAACATTTGATTCAGTTGGATCGCATGGCAGAGGAATCAATCGCCTTTTTGTACGGCATCAACACATCAGCCAGCCTCTTCCACATGAACGAGAAAAACCTCCTTGTAAAAGATTTGTCAAGCAGAGGCAATCTCAGCAGATCGAGCTTCAAGCTCAGCCAAAACTTCTCACTCTTGAGAATGCCTGACCACAATAACAGGTCAGGGAAGAAGCAATCCAACGTGGGCTTCAGGCTGGTAAGTGCATGTCCTTGCCACGATTTTTACCCAAGGACGGAGCCCATCCCACCATACCTGAGCAAGCAAGCAGGGAAAGCTCACAGATGGTGGCCAGGTCCAACCAAGATTCCAGCTCATCAGACAAGCTCACGGTGATGAGCCTCACCCACCGGATCAACGGGGTCCATGGTGAAGTAGGAGAACAGCAGAAGCCAGGCTGGAAAGCAGCAATCCTACACTGCACCCCAAAGAGGGCTTGAGGACCCTAGGCTGAGCTTAAATCAGCTCCTGGGCAGAGGGTGTGGGTGGAAGCGCCAGGTGAGGCTGCTCAGGGCCATTAAGGTCTTTCAGTGCTCTCAGAGCCCTGACAAAGTCTCAGGGGGTGCATTCCAAGAAATAAGTGAAAAAATAGGTAGTTCCAGTGCTGTACAATGACAGCCGGGAGGATGTTTCAGCAGAGTCCCTCCCTGTGCTGATTGCTAGGATTCTTGTCAAGTGAAAACATAGCAACATTAATGGTCATAAACAGCTGACTCCACTGTAAAGTCCTTCTAGCAGTGACAAATTCAATAGTGAACGGTAGCAGCAGGCTATGGGAACCATTGCACCCCTAAACAAGACATCTAGACTTCACAGGTGGGCCTAGAAATAACAGAGAAGCAACATGTGGGGATTTTCTGGGTGTCTTAAATGCTGTGGTACTGAGGGCACTAAAATATTGCAGATGAAATGAAAGACAGCAGTAACAAATGAAGAGGATGAATACAATAAATGTGACCGGGTGACTTTGCATAGATCTAAGAGCAGAAGCTATGAGAGATCGATTGATGTGGCTTGAAAAGCTGGCAAATTTTGCTTGATTATCATTGTCCTGCCCTGTCCTGAAGTCCTTCACCAGGCCCGCTTTCACCAGAATCTGTGGGTGTTCACCTGTCTGAGGCCTGAGTAAGAGCAAAGAATGTGTCTCAGGATTGGTGAATGATTCATGCGTTGTAGAGAATTCCCACCAGCCCTGTCCTTCCTTCTCCCAAGGTCCTTGAGTTTGCCCGTCTGCTCTCTTCTCCTGCCTCTTTTTCCGCTCCACTCACTCCCCAGAGGTGAATTAGCACAATTAATTCAGCTCTGAGGAGTGAAGGTGCTTTAGCACATAACAAGGTGACCTCCAGAGGTCCTCAGCCATCCTGAGGTTCTGAAATGATTAGAGACTTCACTTTCTGGACAAATCAAGGTTCCCCTTGTCCCTGTATCTGGCATTGCCTTTCCCCCCCGGTCACTGTTACCCTTACACTGCTGCGTCCTGGCTATGCTAAATGGTTCCCTTCTCTTCTTCCAGTGCGATGCCACGGGTGGGAACTGCTTCTACAAGACCTATTCATCGGGGATGGGTGCAATTCTCGAATGGTATAGGTTCCACTACATGAATATCATGTCCCAGCTCCCGGTTATAATCAACATTTCTGATCACGAGGAGCAAATAGAAGACATGGTCTACTCCTGTCAGTATGATGGGGAGCCCTGCAGACCCAGGTATGTTACTTCTTGAGACACTAATTGTGATTTCAGCACAATTTAAGGACTTCAGACACTGAAACTGAGCCTACACCTCCAGGCAGTGCGGGCACTGCACCTCGTGGCTTGCTTAGGTATGAGGTGCAAACCGTGCCAGGCTTAGCCCTTGCTGGAGAACTCACTGGAAGCAAGAAGAGCCTTTCATGATTAGAGCTTGGAGCAAGGAACCTAGAATTTAATAACTCTTTCCCACAGGCATTCCTGTACAAACACACGCACAAAACCCATCCTGCCTAGAAGTGACTGTATTGCTACACTCAGAATTAAAACCTGTCAAAAATCTCGCTTGTTTTCAGTGACTACATTCACTTTCACCACCCAGTCTTTGGAAGCTGCTATACTTTTAACAGCAAGGGAACAGACCCTTTTTGGACAGCTACAAAACCAGGAATTCCTTACGGTATGTGATTTGGGAAGAACTGGGAATGGGTGGGAAGAAGAATTTGAGTATGGATTAGGTATATGTGTTCTGTGCACAATTTAATGAAGTATAGCCCTGTCTTCTGGTCTGGTGGCACAAATTATGTACTGTATTTGCTTGCTCCCCTGGCCACGTGTGTGCAACAGCCACACCAGCTGTGCCTTAACTTAGGGCAAGGAAAATGTTCTTTTAGTTTTCAAGAAGAATGTTATTACAGGTTTGGACCAGGCTGGTGCAATTGCTGTCTGACCACGCAGCAGATCACGAAGGAAAGATAATATGAGCTAAGAAAGCAATTTGATCAGTGCTGAGAATTCAGGACATGGGGACGTTCCTGATTTGGCCCGAAGTAGGTTGTTCTATGCTTCCTTTTTCTTTGAACTGCAGGGCTTTCCCTTATCCTGAGAGCGGAGCAGAAGGATCACATCCCACTTCTGTCAACGGTAGCGGGTGTGAAAGTGATGATCCACAACCACAATCAGACACCATTCCTCGAGCACGAAGGCTTTGACATCAGACCAGGCATTGCAACTACCATAGGCATTCAGCAGGTTGGCCACTTGCTCAAGAGCATTGTTTCTTTTCCTTCTGATTGCGGAAAGTCCCGAGGACCTGAACGCTAGACTGACTCATACAACGGACTTGTAGGACTCTTGTGTTCACCTCTTGACTGTGCATGTGTATTTATGACAGCCCCTTTTCTCTCTTCGCTGTGCTCAGGCTCCTGTGGGTGAAACAAAATGATTCCAAGTGTGCAAGATTCGTTTTGGTCGTCAGTACCTTGGGGCCTGATTTGTTTTGCTCCATGTCTCTTACACCTCATCCCAGCTTTACCCAAGGGCTCTGTGTGTTGATTAGGATGAGGACAAACATTTAGAAGTGGTTTAGTTGCTTTGAGATGATGAGTTGCTGCTTGTCAGCCGAACCGTAGTGACTGACCACGTGCACTCCCCTGCCTTTGCCGCGTTACTGTGTGTGTTTGATTGGCAAGGTACAGCTTGGATGCTCACTTCCGTCACTACACTTCCTGTCCTTTCTGTGATGCTCCATCCAGTTGAGTTCAGATGGTGATGGTTGGGTCCAATTAAAGCTTCTGATCACTCAGGCCTTTTTTCTGTGTCCACAGGATGAAGTAAATCGCCTGGGCGGCAATTACGGGAAATGCACCATTAATGGTGATGATGTGAATGTTAAACTCCTGTACAACAACTCCTACACCCTGCAGGTATTGTCAGAGTGACTGACTGAAGCCCCAGCTTATTTAGAGTGGATGAATAGCAAACAAGTCATACCTTGCTCTCCAGAGAGCAGAGTCATTGCTGGAGATAATAGAGAGATTAGTGGCCCTCAGAAAAGCAGCTCACAAACGGATGTTATAACTTGAAATGGGTTTTACTGAATAGAGATGCTCAGTCCCAGACACAGGGGCTCTTCTCTCCTTGCAACACAAGAGGGATCAGACAGCGAGCCAGGCCAGGCAGCTGGGCCGCTTTGATAGGATGTTCTTGGGCCATCGGGTCTTTATTTGTGTAAGGAGTTGCTCCTGGCTCAAGAAGCTTGGGCTGGTAACTGTGAGGTTACCAGGCATGATGAAAAAAGGGGAAATTATGTTTGACCATACTCAATACTATTTTCAGATGTAAAGCCAAGGATTGAAAAGTGAAAACTTTTGCATCATCATGGGAGTGCAGGGATAGGACGAGGGGGAATAGTTTTCAGCTGAAAGAGGGGAGATTTAGATGAGACATTAGATAGAAATTTTTCCCTGCAAGGGTGGGGAGGCTCTGGCCCAGGTTGCCCAGAGCAGTGGTGGCTGCCCCATCCCTGGAGGTGTTCCAGGCCAGGTTGGATGGGGCTTGGAGCCCCCTGACCCAGTGGGAGGTGTCCCTGCCCATGGCAGGGGGTGGCACTGGATGGGCTCTAAGGTCCTTTCCAACCCAACCCATTTTATGATTCCATGATCACACTCAGGCAATGGCTGGTGTGTCTTTTTGCAGGAACAAAACATTGTCTCCTAGTACCTGTATGTCACAGACTCAAAATGTGGGCACATGAGAATTTCCAGCTTATCCAATCTTTCACACCTTCTTTATTTTCCAGGCTTGTTTGCATTCCTGCTTTCAGCGCATCATGGTTCGAAAATGTGGCTGTGGCTATTACTACTACCCACTGCCTCCCGGTGCCGAGTACTGTAACTACAATAAGCACCCTGCATGGGGTAAGAGCAAAAGGCTGCTCTCTTGTCCTGCTCAGCAGAGAGCCCTTTGCTACCATAGTTACTGGTTACACGACTCCTTAGATTCCTGCCCTTCTACTTTCCTGCTTAGACTATTTCCCCACATCACTGAATCCAGCCAGAATGCAGACACCTTTCTATTTGCATGGATATCAACTCAGTGCATGAAAAGTCTTGATGCTATCCCTTTTTTAAGGATATTAATATAAGATCAAGCTCTTTCACCTTACCGATAGTGGGGGCTGCGCTGGTGTAAGACAAAGCTTTGAATAACTTCTCGTGGTGTTCTGGTTGGCCCATCCTCAGCGAATCCTTACAGGGAAGGCACTTGCCTTGCCCACAGGCGATCAGCTCGGCTGTCTGGAACCATCCCAGAGGGAAAGCAGGGCATAACCAAGCCTCTCTGAGAGTGTGCTGTCTGCTTGGGCAGGCCAAGCGAGGGCAGAGGGTTTGGCAACCTTCTATTTCCTGAGGACCTGTCTGAGTGTGTTCCTCCCATCTCTTCCACCAGGTCACTGCTTTTACCAGCTGTACAGCAGGCTCAGAAATCACCACCTGAATTGTTTTGACCAGTGCCCCAAGCCTTGCCGGTAGGTCACAAAATTAGAACACAATAAATGCCAGCTTGCAGAGGAAAATTACACCAGTGGGAACGTGGGCAACTTAGTGGAAAATTTATGGACCAGCTCACCAACTGAAAATTGTTTTAATCACACCAAAATGTTTCATTAAGCCCAAATCAAATTGTGTCATTTTTCAATCTATATTACATTTCTCTGTTCACCTTTATTATTGTAGGCCAATTTCAAAGCAGAAAGACCTGATTTTACTATAAAATAATTTGGGTTTCAATGCATCAAAGCAAGGTTATCAGGATTTTTAAGCCATCCAGGTTTTCCTCCTGACCTGAACAGTTTTCGTGCAACCTCTGGTTTTATTTTTTAAGCAAAGCTTTTTCCAAAGTTCTCAAGAGCTGCCCCAAGAAACTCTGCTTTGGGCAAGGAATTGGCATTGTTAAACTCACGTATTCACTTCTAAACTCCAGGAGTCGTAGTGACCATAATCTCCATTTTTATCTTCTCAGGGAATCGCTGTACAAGGTGTCTGCAGGGACAGCTAAATGGCCATCAGCGAAGTCTCAGGTAGTCCATACACACTGTACTTAGAGGGGAGATTGTATTTGCTGTGGCTGTTGGAACATTGAAAGTCCAGGGTGAGAACAATGACTCGGCAGCAGCGATGGAAAAGGCAAATAAAGCAAACTGGTCCAAAACCTGAGCCCAAGGGAATGGCCTTGTAGTTGAGATGTCAGATTGAGATGCTGGAGAAGTACATTCAGTTCCAGGTCTAATCCAGACTTCCTTGTGACATGAAGCGATTCACCTCACCGCCTCAGTTAATGGCCTTAGCTTCCACTGGGTGTTGTGGTGTAACAACTCGCTTGTTCCTGGTTGTCAGGTGCTGTGGGGCTGCGATGGAAATCCCTGTGAGTCAAAGAGGACCTCTTGCCGTTTCTCATGTTCTAATGTGAAATGAGCATTGAGGGTGTATGGCCAGGTGATTAATTCATGTGAAATAGGTGATAATGTAAATACATTTTAAAAGAGGAAATTATTTGGTGGGGTGGCTATTAAAGCAGAATTTAAGAACCAGAATACTATATACACCTAAAATACAAGTACAGCCACATTATTGCTTATGAAATCTACATTTACAAAATATTAATTATATCAAAACTCAGAAGACAGGATTGCCAATAACATACCTGTACTCTGCTGCAGGACTGGGTGCGCCAAGCTCTAAGGCATCAGAATGGATATAACTCTACCAGCAACAGGTTAGTCACTGTGAGAAGGTAATCCTGTTAACACTATGGATTAACTCTTCATCCTTGCAGAATTTATAGAAAGGGAGGACAAAAGAAAAATATACAGGGTCATCCAATAAATTTCCCACCTTTCCTCAAAGAACCGTAAAGCAGTTCCTTCTGTAACTTCGTTCCGAGCTCATGTTTGTAGCATCATAGAATGGTTTGGGTTCGAAGGGACCTTAAAGCTCATCCAGTTCCAACTCCCTGCCATGGGCAGGTTCACCTCCCACTGGATCAGGTTGTTCAAAGCCCCATCCAGCCTGGCCTGGAACACCTCTAGGGATGGGGTCTGTCCATGATCCACAATCCATGATCAACACCCTTAGAAAGAAAGCTTGAATGAGTGGTGAAAACTATTTCCTAACGAGCAGCTTGTAAAATCGAGCCCAGAATGCCAGCAGTACCTTCCACCAAGTGAATGGCTTGTGGACGTCGACCATTGCTAACCCCTCCCTTTCTCCAATACAGGAAGGACATTGCCAAGGTGACGATCTTCTACCAGCAACTGAACTACAAGTCTGTGAACGAGTCTCCTTTGCTCTCAGTAGGTTGCACTTCATCGACTCAGAACGTTGCTACCTGTCACGTGTTACAGTGTGGGGGAAGGGCGATTTACAGCCCCCAAGATAGGATGGGATTATTCCTCTTAAGGAAGAGACTTAAGAATTTCACATTTTACACAGTCCCACAAAATCACTCCCGAAATGGCGAGTAGCTAATGCAATACGCAGTCATTTCAAGTTCCCAGAGCTCGGCTGTGTTTGATAAACACAACCCTTTGATTCTTTCCGCAGGTGAATCTGCTCCTTTCCAGCATGGGAAGCCAATGGAGTCTCTGGTTTGGATCCTCGGTGTTGTCTGTAGTTGAAATGTTTGAGCTGCTGGTGGATACGTTGGTCTTGTCTCTCCTCTTCTGCTACCAAAGGTTCAGGTCAAAGAAGACACTGAACGTAGCTCACACTCCTACCATCCCCAGCGTGAGCTTGACCCTAGAAAACTACCGAGTTGTGCAAGAAGCAGCTGGAAACGATGACGATTCTGCTCATAATCATTCTTCTGGAGTGACTATTGCCATGGGCAACAACAGTGACCTGCAGCTCTTCCCACTTCCCAGCACGAAGGAAATGCCAGACCTTTGTCCAGAGGTGGTGCTTAACGGATTTAGACACACGAAGGACAGCTCTTTGGAAAAGGAAGAGAACAGCTAAGGATGTGTTTGTGTGCACAGAGAAGTGGGAGACTTAAACCGCCCCCAATGCTCAGGCGCTGTCAGAAAGGTTGCAAACAGAAATGTTGTGGATCTGTGAGCACCCGAACACCGCCGTGCTGAGCCTGGCAATCCTCCTCCAGCTGTTACAGGTTGGTTATCAAACCAGCCGTGTGTCCTGGATTCGGGCATCAAGCAATGTTCTTCTGTTCCTGACGAGTACCTGGGGTGAGAACTGCACTTCTGCTTTCTGGAAGGGTTGTCAAACCCTCATAGAAGCCTCTTCGTAGCTTTTAACTTCGAAACCCTTGTGAGGAACTCAAACAGGCCCATCTACATTTCACAAACGCTCTCAAGAGCAAAGCCAGCCTGGCTGCTCATGGAAGGATTTCCAGCAGAGGCTCGGCAGTGCTCGCTTGCATCAAGCCATGTTGACTTGAGGATGGCAGAGCACACAATAACAAGAGGTGGCTCTGATTGCAGCTCTGCTTCCAAGACACCTCTCTGTCCTTAACCTATTACTGTTGCATTTTGAGGACAATGCACAGAATGCTGCTACTGAGATGCTTTCAGACTTAACCCAGACTATTTCAAATGAGATTTATGATCTTGGAGGAAAGGAAAGAGAAGAAAGGGGGTTGATAACTTTTTTATGCGACAGATGAAGCATCTGATCTGTTGAGAGGATTGAAACAATGCTGCAGTTTTGTTGCAGTCCATTTTTAAATAGAAATGGTTTAATGTTAATATTTGACGGTAACTTATGTGTATATAAAATAAGACATTTATTTTTGATGACGATGTTTGCACAGGAGCATTTTACTCTGATATTACCTTGTTTATGACTTTCTGTAGAAAACAAGAGTTAACAAGCAATCAAGGAGCTTTGTTTTGTAACTTTTTTAAATAATAAAATGCTCTAAATACAAAGAAACTCAAAAGGAGGATCCTGCATTGCATCCAGTCCTGCCCACAGCCCACTCCTCCCTCTGCCCCGACCTTCTGGAAGCTTGAGTTGCCTGAGCTCCGTGAGCAGAAATGTCCAAGCCCACCTGGATTCACTAATTGGGCTCTGTTTGTGCCTCTAGGGGGAAACAGAAGTTATTCCACAAGTTGGTTTTTTCTGCATATGTTTTCCGTGCTAAGTCAAGACAGAAATCATGAGATGAGGCCAGTCTTTCTTTTCTTCTTCTTCTTTTATTTCTCTGCCACAGACACACAGCATGAGGGAAGGATTGCACTGGGACACGTGGGAAAGGGTGCTCCATGTGCTGAAGATTGGTATTTTCACCTAGTGCAAGGTCTCCTTTTACAGGACAGCGATGGGAGAACTTATCAAGCATTAAGTGATTCAGGTACTCTGAAGAAACAGGAATGGGTGGGTTGGGGAGTGTGATCTGAGCGCTTCACCTTTACCCCAGCCTTCTTCCAAAGCACCCTGAGGTCACATTAGCACGAGACAGCGTCACAGAAACCCAAACTATAATGCAGAGGATTTAGGCAACATTCCAGTCTATTCACTGCGATAATAATATTCAAGCTGGGGGTTGCAGAGGGGAAGGAAAATGGGTTAAAAGGGGATGCTTTTCTAGATCCAGTTAATACAGGCAACAAAGCAAGAAACCTTGCATAAATAAATCAAGCCAAAGGAGGAGGGAAGGAATTTATCTAGATTTTTATTAACAGTGTTTCAAGAGACAATAGAAGAGAAGGGAGGGGAGAAAAGGCAGACACCACAGCAACAGTTTTAAAACTGTACAAAGATAATAACATAGAGAATATCTGGATCCATAGTTACAGTCAGTACAGGCTGTGTCGGGAAAGGGGGAATTAAAAAAGTGTTACAAAGTTGTACTGAAAGCAGGCAAGTGAAGGAGGTTAATAGGTTAGAGCGTATTTACAGCAAGTGTCAGCCCCCAGCGCAGCAGCCCAGCCATTCGCGCGGAACGGAGAGGTGTTAATCAGCCACACAAAGCAGCTTTGACTTGGCTAAAGAACTTCTCTCTCTCTGCTGTTTAGATAGGAAGGTATGGGAGATGCTGGCTGGGCTCGCTTGTCACCCTGCAGCACAAAAGGCTTTTGCTGTTCCTGTGGGTCGGCAGCCACAGGTCTCACACAGAGGGCTCCCCATCCTCACGTGCCGTTGGAGGGACACGATGGATGGGGGTCAACAGAGACAGGACTACAGATCCACTGAGCTCGGTCGCTCCCAACACATCACTTCTTGGAGCACAAGGAGGTACAAACAAAACACGCTCCCTCCTGGCCCTCGCTGCGAGGAAGGTGCCAAGTGCTGAGACGTGTTTGTGGAGCAACTCTCCTACCTTCAGGTGGCTCTCAAGCCACCTCAGCTGCTGCACTAGAAACACACGTAGTCCTCCCCGTGCCTTGGAAACTATTTTGGCTGCTGCCCCCACCTCCATCCCTCATCCCCTCCCATAACCATTCAGCTGCCCAGTGTTCCCACTAACACAGCGCTGGGTGTGCAGCTCAGAGGGGAGGGACCCCAGCCCAAATTCCCTAGGAGGCTGAGGAGCCAGCAGGCAGACTGATATGACTCACATTCCTATGGAAACAGCACTCTATATTTTGGATTATCAAAACCAAATCTTGTTTCATTAGAACTCCCACTCTCCCTTCTCCTGCTCAGTCACTTCTTCCCCGCACACCCTTCTCCATATACCAGCGCCACACACTCACGCAGACGTTTCTCACCAGCTCAGTTTAATATCCCACGTAATCCGTTCATCGCGTTTTGTCTTTGGTTGAAAGCAATAATGCTCGGGCAGTGAGGAGAGAGAAGTGAGTTCAGGGACAGTCGAGCAGCACAGGAACAACACAGCAGCTCGGCAGCAGACAACTGTGTTGTGGCCACTGGACAATAATCAGTGCATTTCTTTAGGAGGTCTTGTTTTCTCTTGCATAAATAATGGCCATTTTTGCTGGTCTGAGATGTTTCTGGTCTATTTTATGCTAATCACAGTCTCAGCTCGCCAAATCTTTTTCTTTGAAGACATAAATTCTTCCAATTCCGTGTTTTTCCTCTAGACTGCTCAAAGAAATTCCACATTGCAGAGATCATCTCAGAGACAACAATATTAAAGTAACCTGAGGCTTCCCTGGATGAAATATGGAAAGGGAACACTGAGGGCATCACTTCAACTTGCCAGCAACCCGACTCATCCCATTTGGAATCAGAGAGACGTGGCAGACCCCAGAGATTCAAACCTAGACTTACCTGTCCAGGCACTTGATTATAGGGCATGGGTGGAGTCAAAGAAAAGCTAGGACAGGTATGGAAATAGTCACCCAGATCTCAAAAACTCAAAAGCTGGCAGAATCTGCATGGCTGAGGCAATGGTTTGGCTCCGTTTGTGTTTTGACAATGCCTGGCATGTTGCTTTCTAGACAAAGGCAAATCTCACGTTAACTGTGGTGGTAACCAAGTTACCGTCACATAGATAACGCACACACACTCTTCGAAAAGAAAGGAAGAATGGAGAGCGAGTAGTTTTGGCATTAGATACTACAAAAGAGATTGTACAACACAAAACCAGCTGTATTTGAAGAAGGAAAAAAAGAAAGCGTTCGATATCCAGTCTTCCCCAGAGCCTGGTTGGCCATTTTTCTTTGCTGAACACAAATTTTCTGTACAACTTCCCCGCTCTCCCCTCCAGACAAGCACGCACACACCCCAATAAAAAAAATAAATCAAATAAACANTGAGAAGTATTCCCTAACAATGCTACAAAAAAATCCTGACATTAAATACAGACAAACTGTATTGAATAAAAATTGCACTAGTCCTCTGGGCACAGCAATAATAAATTAAATACTTAACAATTTCACTGATTAAAAAAAGACAGCACAAAATCCATAACAAAAGAACATAAAACCCCCCAAAATACTGTATGTAGGAAAAGTGCACAAAGTTCCTTTTATACATTGAATCTAAATAAAGTACCAATACATGTTAAATAGATAAATTGTCTTGCAAGACACTGCTTTTTGCATCAGTATTTACATATGCTTTAACTTCATGTACTTCAGCAGTGAGTCTGAGCTTCAACGGACCAAACTGTACATGATTTTTGTGTTGTTCTCGCGAGCCGCTAACGCCGAGTGTGAAATAAAATGACCCAAAGTGGAAGCCACGCCTGCAGTTCTCGCTGGCTTACAGGAAGGATCAGTCCTAGTTCTCGCTTCTCATAAAAAGCTGGAAAACTAATTGGGGTGTTTCGAGTTGCTGTACACGTAAAAACCATTGCTAGGCAATGACCACGCTGAAATTCATTACCAGAGAAGGACCATGGCAGTGGTGAAGCATCTGTTTCCCTTTCAAGATTTTTGAAGTGCCCAGAAAGATGCCAGCTTTGATTGCGTGTGGCCTTTTTCTAGGACTTGAGGGGACATGAGCCCTGACAAACGTCTGCATTGATGCAGCTCAAAATGGGATAGGATTATCAACGGGAATTCATTATGGAGGACCCCTCTGTTCCCAGCTGGGTACGGGTACTGAGCACACTCAGTGCTGGTCTGGGTGCCACCGGGTGACCTGAGCACAAGAATAGCTCAGCCCTGCTCAAAGGGCTTTGCAGGCTCAGCACCACAAGTCATTTTACTGGACAACAGCACCCAACCCTGTCCGAGCTCCGTGCAGAGCAGTGAGGTCTGTAGGGCATTTCATGCGTTGGCAAGACCACAGATTTGCTCCTGACAGCACCACCACCGGGTGCAGAGCTGGGGGCTCAGTGACAAGGGGTGGGTGTCAAACGCGACAGCGACAAGCCACGGCACCAGCCTGCTCAGCAGGGGAGCCTGGTTAAATTTAGGGTGACTTTTACTGGAAAGAAGACAAAGTCCAATGCAAAGGCCTGAAAGATGAAGAATCCATGAGAAGTGGTAACCTGTTGAAACATTGAGTGGGCGGTGATGCTGGCTATACCTTCACATGGGTATCAGGATGAAAGATATTTAACCCAGGGCATCTTAAATGCAAACTGAAGGCGATGATGTAGCAGCACCATGGCAACAGCTGTGCACAACACACATCTGCCTACATTTGGTATCACCGAGAGGTGTAAGCCTGGAGACCACCCTCTTCTTTCAGTGATGGGACTCCGGAGTCACACGTGGGAGTTACAATGAGAATACAGCCCCTGCTCACGAAGAAACTAAGGATTTATCCATCCTGGCGTTCCTCTGAAACAGAATTGCAGCAATGATGGCATTTTGTGCCACGCTGCTTCATCCCACACGCAGTTCTGAATCGCTCCTAAGACTGACGCAGAAGATGAATACAGACCAAGTGATCTGCCGACTGTTAAGGGCACGTCCTACAGCTCCTACTCGGAGAAGAGTTCAGAGAGAGAGCTTTGCCTGGTTAAAGACTACGGGAGAGTTTCAGACCAGGCATTAAACAGCTAAGAAAGAAGAATGCAAGTTTGCATGGTGCGCTCCCCCTGCAACCCATCACCGCGCTGCGAACCGGCAGGTTCAGGCACGCCAGGAGCCACAGCCCAGGTCGAGGCGAGCCAGGACGCTGCGTGCAGAGCACTGACCTCCTGGGACACACAGAGTAGGGTGATGGAGAAAACGCCATGAAAGGCATTGCCCATGATAAAAAGGCTGATGGGGCCAAGCTGATTGATTTTTATCTTTCAAGACTGGTGGAAGGAGATTGTTTATTTCTTGCAGATTTTGCCCTGCTGTTGATCTGCAGCAGTTTCAGCGGTCGCTAAGGACCATTTCAGATTCACAACTGGAACCGAGATCAGAACTCAGCACTTGGCACTGTGCGTCCCAGAGCTCCAAAGGGAACAGGAAAGCTACAAGACAAAGATGGACTTGGAGACTCAGATTGCACAGAGAGAAAACTGTGGTCTGGCTGCAGCAAAAAATGGGACAGTGCTTTCTTAAGGAAGGGCCTCTCCCTTGAACTGAGAGGACACCCTACTGGAGTCAAAGTGGAGTTCATTTATCGTTCTGCTTTTAGATGCGTGGGTGGACACTGAGTGCTGTTGGTTCAGTCTTGAGTAAAGAGCTGGATCGCTGTTGCTTCAGTGTCTGAGGACACAATTGCACCAACAGAAACAACCCTGCAAAGGTTTAATCTGCGAAGGGCTGCAGCGTGACAGCAGCCAACGTACAAAAAGAAGTAAAGAAATGAAAAATAATAGGTTTGTGCATCACTGCTGATGTCATGCAGGAGGATGGGGAACTCTGCCTGGTATTCCTGTGTTCCTCGTGACATCTCGATCCCCTCAAGATCCCAGCACTATCCATAAGGCACTGTGACCCATCCCCAGAGCCAGCAGCCGAGGTGCCCAGGCAGGGTAAGTGCTGGCTGTGGGCTGCCACCCACGAGTCCTGAAAAACTCTGGTGTCAATTGCAGTTGAGGGCATTCTTAAGGAGGCTCTTACAGCAGCACATCTCAGCTTGGCATCCAAATTGCCAGCCAGAAGATAATTTGCCAGCGGTACGCGTGCTCCGTAAGCCCTCCCGCGACAGGATTGCACGGCTGCAGCATCCTTGCAGAGCGACTGCGGCACGATGCTCCGAACAGACCACAAACGCAGCAACAAAGTGCGCTGAGTAGAAACACATTCCCTGCTCCAGCATAGAATAACACAGGAAAAAGGAAAGAAACAAAAAAAGAAGATCCTGCCAGTCATTGGAATTGGGGAACTCTAAAGCCCCTGGGCCAGCTGCTGAGATGCCCTACTCACGCGCTTCAGCATGCTGGGGGAGAGCACAGAGGGACGCCCATGCAAGTAGAATTCTCCCTTACACAGATGCTAAGTCAGAAATAAGACCAGGACATAAACTGAACCAAAGTCCAGTTGCACCGTGCAAGCCAACCGTTAGGCGGTGGGAGTCGGACGTGGCTTTTCTTCCCTGACACAAAGCCCATCGCCAGCGACAAGCTTCTCCCAGCCTCAAGAAACTTAGCACTGCTGCTTCCGTAACGCCGTGCGGTTGCATCTTGGCCCAGGAAGCAGGTGAGCTATGGCTTTGAGCAGCTTAACCACCATGGGCAAAACAAGGGCAGCGTGGCTGGTCTAGTCCTGAGAGCAATTAAAGTTGAGTGGCCATCGCTCTCAATCCTACCCCTTCTGTTGTGCCTTCTGGAGCCAAACAGCTCTGCCCCACAAACCAGCCTGTTCCTGACTTAGAGGTCATCTTTTAGATGTCTGAACTGGCCCCAGCAGCTCCCAGGCGCTGCAGCAGCCCCGCGAGAGAGCAAGGCTTGCAGGTCACGCTGCCGGGACAGAGGGCTCCACGTCACAACCCCTTCCAAACAAACTGTTCAGACGAGAACTCGGCGCATGGCAACGACACCGAAGCAGAGACGGGGTCGTCTGACCGTACTGTCGGTGGGTTCCTCCTGGCGATAGAGGGTTTCATTTTCTTCTCTTTCTTTTCTTTTTCTTTTTTTTTAAAAGCTAAACTCCTCTCCCATACTCCTCACACACTCAAGTCCACACGCCATGGTCTGTGGTTGTGCCCTAGGAGTTTCCTACACAAAATCAACCATCCAGTAGTCAAGCATGAGAACTTCACACTAACAGGAAAGACCCCTTTTTCCTTCCTGTGTGTATCTCAACCTATATGTGCAGGCATCAAAAACAGACCAATCTGCAAGAAACACCAATATACCAAGGATGGGGCTCTCGGGGCTTCTAGAAGTTCAGCCCAACTTGAAGACAGCGAAGGGGAGGTGGGGGATTTGTCACTAACACTCGTCTATATTAAGGCTGATGAACTCCTGTATACACTTTCTGTACTGCAGCTCAGTAGGGCTGTTGCTGGGATATTGACCTGGTTGTCCAAAGGGACCTTCTGCTTCTCGCATTTCCTCATTCATTCGAGCCAGACGCAGCCTAGAGTGAAAGAGAGAAAGCACAAGGTTTGGAAATCCCCTGGGGGTTATTTCTAGGCAGTGTTCTTGTACACAGGTGCTGGGAAAGCCCGGCTTAACTTACAAGGTAACTATGTCTGCGTTGGCTGCCTGGACAGCAATACTGAGCGGGTCCTGCCCGTCGCCGTCCACCGCGTGCTGATTCGCCCCTCGCTTGAGGAACAAACAGACCTGACTGCAACAGGGAGAGAAAATACCATCAGAGCAAAAATTCCAGCCCCATTAACCCACACTGGAGTGGGCAGAGAGCACTGTCCTTCCAGGTAGGCAGGCACAGCTTATACAGGTCTAAATCAGGAATCATAGAACTGTTTGGGATGGTTTAAAGCCCACCCAGTGC
>VWPV01031564.1:0-29288 GCA_013389885.1 Geococcyx californianus
TAGTAGTGGACTTGGTAGTGTTATGTTCAGGGTTGGACTTGATCTTAAGAGTATTTTCTAACCTAAACAATTCTATGATTCTAAGTAAAGGTTGAAGTACCATGTAAGAAGAAAGGGGCTGACAGAGACAGGCCACAATGAAGTCATATTGTGAAGTAGGAATACCCTGAGATTGTTGTGCTAGGTGCGAGGGAAAAAACCCCACAGTAAAGCCTTGCTGCAACAACCCCAGGAGGGAAAGCATATAATGAGGAGACGCTTCATTGTATGGGAGTCAGTAATGGCAGTAGGAAAATGGCAAAATGGCTGCAGCTGAGATGCGAATGGATGACAGAAAGCACCTGTGGAAGTGGCAGAAGCCCTGGTGACATATGTCTCGCTGGGGCAGGGAGGGGTGACGCTGCCGAAGCTGCCACGGAGGGCAGGGGAGGGCAGCCCAGTGGGGAGGCCCCAGGAGCTGACACAAGAAGTAGTTACTACTGCAAAAAGTGGAATGTTTTGATTTAAACTAGAGTTAAGTTTCATTTAAGTAACTGTATTTTTTGGAAGTTAGATAGAATATCCCTCTTGATAGCATGCTTTGTTATAGCACATTTTTCCAGACATAGTTCTTTGAGAAATGAAAATGTGTTATGTTCAGCATATACCATACTTATTTGTCTTCTATAATCACCTATGTTTGCAGTCTTTCCCTAACTAAAAATGCAAGGTTAGATGGAGAGGTGGCTCAAATTAGCAGAGATTTTGCTATTGTGAAGTTCATAATAACATTAAAATTAGACCTTGAAAAGTAACAGAATATGCATAAGATTTCTGTGAAAATTCATATATCTGTACTTAAGTGGGAAATACATTCTGTAACCAGCTCTTGTCTCCATTACATGATCAATGGAAATCATTCCCTCATGTGTCCAGGGCTGTAATAAAGTAGTCTTGCTTTCTAAAACTCCGAAACGGGTTTATTTGCCGGCGTGGGGACCCCACCTGGAGTATTGTGTCCAGTTCTACAACCTCCAACATAAGAAGGATATGGAAGTGTTGGAACAGGTCCAGAGGAGGGCCTCAAAGATGATCAGAGGGATGGAACACCTCTGCTATGTTAACAAGCTGAGGAGAGTTGGGGTTGTTCAGCCTGGAGAAGGGAAGGCTCTGGGGAGACCTCATAGTGGCCTTCCAGTACCTGAAGGAGACCTACAGGAAAGCTGGGGGAGACTTTTTACACGGGCAACCAGTGATAGGATTAGGGGGAATGGCTTTAAATTGGAAGAGTAGGCTTTAATATCCATTCCAACCCAAACCATCCTGTGACTCTATAAAAATGCAAGATCGGTCTGGACATAGCTGGCTCCAAAGCTCGAATTAGCAGAGATTTGGCTGTTATGAAGTTCATAATAACATTAAAAACAGTCCTTGCAAAGTAATAGAATATGCACAGGATTTCTGGGAAAATTTATACACATGCATGTCAATGGAAATATATCCTGTCCGCAGCTCTTGCCTCGTTATGCACAATGCGTCCAGCGCTGAAACAAACAATGCTGCTTTCTAAAACTCCAGAACGAGTCTTAGAGCGTTTATTTGCCCACGTTTTCGGTATCAGGGCCGGTGGGGAGCCCTCGCCGCCTCTGAGTAGCGCAGAGTACGGCGCAGCCCCGCTGCCCCTCCCCGCCGTGCGGACGCGCCCGCGGCGCTGCGGCCGCCCTGGCCCGGCCTCCTTCCCGCAGTGCGAGTGCCCTCCTCCCCGCTGCCTTCGCGGCGGGGGCAGCGGCGGCGGCCGATCCGCTCGGCGCTCCGCGGCGCTGCCCATGGGGGAGTGCGGGGTGCCTCCTCAGGTCCAGCTCTTCCTCCGCGCCTGCGAGCAGGGCGACTGCGAGACCGCCCGGCGCCTCCTGGGACTGCCCGGCGGTGCCATCACCAGCGACCCGGCGGCCCCGTCCTCCTGCGGCACCGAGGAGTTGGTTGCAGCGGCGGCGGAGCCCCGCGGCGAAGCGCCCGCCCCGCCGGCCCCCGCCGTGCCCGTGGATTGCACGGACGAGGCCGGCAACACGGGGCTGCAGTTCGCGGCGGCGGGCGGGCACGAGCAGCTGGTGCGGGTGCTGCTGCGGAAAGGGGCCTCTGTCCAGAGCAGGAACCACTACGGGTGGAGCCCCCTCATGCAGGCGGCCAGGTGAGACGGGGGGACTCTGGGGAGGGGTGTGAGTGTCCAGCATAGTCAATGGCAAGGCCTTGGCTGCCCTCCCTTCCCCGGCGCTCGGCCCTTTCGCCCTCAAAATCTCTGCGGCGGGGGAGGGAACGCAGGGGCTTCGGCTCCAAGCGGATCAGGGTGGGTGAGTTGGGGGTCTGTGTGCTCGCGTGTCCGTGTCCGTGTGTGTGTGTGTGCGTGCCTGCCTGCCTGCCTGCGTGTGTCTGTGTGTGTCTATGTGTGTCTGTGTGCCTGTAGGGGGAGTGTGTGTGTGTGTCTGTGTGCCTGTAGGTGTCCGTCTGTGTGTCTGAGGGGGAGAGGCGCAAGTATAACATGGCCGCAGTGGCTCCTTGCCTGTGATCCCAGTGGGGGATCCGAGTGGATACCTTTTCCCTTCGCTGAGGGATGGGTGAGGAGGGATCGTCGAGTTTAAGTTTGGATGAATGTTACACTGGGGCGCTAGATTTTCTCTTGAACTATAGAATGGCTGGGGCTGGAAGAGACCTTCACAGGTCATCCAGTCCAACCCCCCTGCAGTGAGCAGGGCCATCTTCAGCACAATCAGGTTGCTTAGAGCCTCATCCAACCTGATCTTTTCATGCTAAGGATGTTGTGATTGAAGCTGTGCATGCTGTTTCTTGGGTAAAGGCAGTGTAGAATCGCAAAAAAGGGTAACCTGTACATGAAAACTCTGCTCCCTTCTTTCCTTCTGTGGCAATAAGATACATGCACACCCTTACTTCATTTTCAGTTGGTATTTTCTGATGTGTCTTTTCTACTATTGAAAACTCAATTCTAATATAAAGCATACTGAAGTAAACAGAAATGATTCATTTCACTTGGCTTTTCTGTATTTTCCTAAATGGTTCGCTGGAGGATATGGGAAATCATTGCTGACGTTTTAAATGACAAAACTGGATTGTTTTCAGCATCAGTGACGCGGTGCTTCATGTAACCTGTGGCTGGGTTGTGGGAGGTCCCCATGTTGCTAGTGCTCGGTTTGTGCTTATCTTCACATAAATAAGTACCCCCTGGGCTTACAGACGTGTTTTGCAAGACTGGAGAGCAACCTTGGTATGATAGTTGAGTGCTTGATTAAGAGGATAAATATTTTTTGATTTTTTTTTTTTGTTTCATAACAAATTAAAATACTTTGAAGAAAAGAGTAGATTTCAAAGTCAACATTTCCCTTTTCAATTAAAGCCCGTAGAAAGTTCCCAAAGAATGAGTCACAGAGCTGGTTTCTCGGTAAGAACAAGGAAGACAAGGTTCAACAATTCTGTTATTTTATGAAGGTTAAAAAAAAAGTTGCTGAAACATTCTAAGGGTTTTTTCTTCCCTTAATGAAAACCATACGCTCATTCTCTTAAAACAGTAAACTCAAATCACTATCATCCTCTCACTGTTTTAAAGGAATTGCTGCCATTTGAAAAGTACTGTAGATATCATTGAAACGTGGAAAAAATTTAAAGTCAAAAAGCATGTTTCTTTTTCTTTTTAATGAATAACCAAAAATTATACCTAATATTTGTACAAAGGTGGGTTTTAAACTCTGTACATGTTTAGTTTTCCAGCTGTGGTTAATTCTGTTGAAATTGGACAGAAGATGGCATATAATAAAATTAATTAATTAAATTAATCATGTGTACAGTGGTTGCGGGCTCTATTGAGCTGATGCAGTGAAGGCTGCCAGGGTAGACCTAGAGACTGGACAAGCCCTAGCTGCTTCCTTCTGCAACTGTGTACTTTCTGGAAGAAAACTGAGAAATTCTGTTCTTGTGTCTGCTGTTAGTGGTTAGTGGCATTCTTCAGGATTTCCTCAAGTAACATTTGCTTTGCTGCAGTGTACAAAGGCTGCTTTCAAAGCTTGATTGTGCTAAACCCTGTACAAAAGTAACATAATGCACGGTATCTGCAACAAGACCACAAAGTACACATATTGTCTATGTATATGTTTATTAAAATGTGGGATTCCTCAGCTGCAGAATGGTAAAGAGTTTGCATTTTCTCATGGTTAGATAGCTGGTTGGGTGATAGCATGCATAATTTTCTTTTGTTTACTGGCAGTCTCCAGTAGTCAGGTAGCATCAAAACTGAGTTACTGGTGAAATGGTGTCAGAGTTCAGTACTTTGCTTAAGTCCTTTTAGATATTCCACAAAAGAAGGTTTTAATGTTTTAATACCCAGTTTCCTTATTGGAAGATTTTTGGTGGTACATGGGATTTTGATATAGCCTAGTGATATAGCAATCTCCCGAAACTGTAACACAAGCCTAATGCAGTAACTGCAACATACAGGTGAACCACAAGACAAACAGCATGACCATTACCAGTCTGTGTATGCTCACCATCACTATGGTAACAAACTTTCTGTGTTCAGAATATGTTGGTTTTCTTTGAGAAGCCTCTGCCATCCAAGGTATTAATTGTCCTGTTATCTCTTTCTCTCAAGGTTTGGACATCTAAGTGTGGCTCACATCTTGTTGGAGAATGGTGCTGATCTCAATGCACAGAATAAGTTAGGAGCCAGTGTCCTCACAATGGCTTCCAGAGGTGGCCATGTCAGCATGGTGAAATTGTTGCTGGAATCTGGAGCTTTTGTGGACAATTATGACCATTTTAGCACAAGTGTGCTTAACAACAGCAGAGATGACTTTCCTGATATCACTCCACTAATGGCAGCTGCTCAGCATGGACATGAGGCAGTGGTACATCTGTTATTAGACTGGGGAGCTGATTGTAATTACGCTGTGAAGACTATGGGATGGAGTCCTTTAATGCTGGCAGCTGTTAGTGGAAAGGTGAGCTTGGCACAGCAGCTTATGGAGAAAGGTGCCAATCCTGATCACCTGAATGTACTCCACAAAACACCTTTTGAAATCTCCGTTGGCTTCAAACACAAAGACATGAAGGACTACCTGGAATCTCTTACAACAATCAGACCTCAGGCAGGTATGGAGCATTAGTTTTTTATTTTACTATCTTGAAGTTTGGATTGCATATTTAGAAAGTGAAGGGATTTCTTGAAAATGTTGGAGTAAGTACACCTACCTCAGATAAGGCAGGAAGGCCCAACATCAACAGAATTCCTCCATGTTAGCATGACAATATTTCTGTTCTGCAATAAAAATAATGTGAAGATTTTAAGAATGTTTCAATGTTTCAGAGGTTTTTTGCTTTTGAAACACATCATCCAGATGCTCATTTAGGAAGAAAGTTATAAAGGCTTACTTGAAATGGTACTGAAGAAGGGACATGAATACGATATCAAAGAAATCATATTGCAGACTCAAAAAAACCCTAAAAGACAGAAAGTCAAGAAAACGTGCCATGTAAGGAGACACTGAAGAAGTTCAATCTGTCTGGATTTATGAGGAGATGGTTTAAGGTGTGATTAATAAAATATCCATGTTAAGGGCAGGATGTCCAATAGTGGAGGGCCTTTTTATATAGCAGCCAAAGGAAAAAACTGAGTTTGAAATTAGAGGAATATGGATGGGAAATAAGACACTATGTTTTGCGGTGAAGCTTAGATCCGGAGTGACTTAGTATAGATGTGCAATCTCTTAACAGTTGTAATTAAGATAAATGCATTTCTAAAGATCATCAATGGATTATCTTCACTGGGTATTGCATATGAAGCCTGTGACATGGAAAAGCAAGTTGAGGTTAACCTAACGGTTTCTTCTACCACACTCTGAATATATGAAACCTACCTAAAGTCCATTGATAGTGTACTGTGTATTCTAAGAAAACTGAGTATTGATATGGATGAATAAGAAGTTGTCATTCTGTTCCTTGGAAGAGAGCAGGCTACTTAATTTACTTCAGGACTTTATAAAATTTTTAAGTCCCCTCCTCCCTTCAAACACGAGTATGGCTGTTTGTGCACACACATGAAGATAGGCATTCACACTGAGTTTGTGCATGTACAAAACTAGATTAAAATAACATCTCAATGCAAGTCTCAACTAAAATGAAGTTAAATGCTGCTTTTATGGGTTTTAATTTTGTCCTGTAATGCATTTGTTATGTGCACTGAATGAAAGGAGAACTGATAAACATTTTGTGACTGTATAATTAAAGGATGTACGGTTGTCATGTAGCTTTAGCCTTGTATGTGGAAAGATATAAAAATCCAGGGTTTTGTAGAGAGATAATATCTTTTACTGGATATTACTAGGGGATCTGAAGGCTTAGGAAGGTGTGAGCAAACTTAGGCTACAACGTTTTTCCTTCAGTCTTAACCAGTATACCCAGGACCGTACACTCAACCAAAAGGATAGAATACTACGTTGTGTGTATTTACTAGTAATTTTCCAAGTTTTTTGTAATTACCAAGCAAATTTGTATTCTCTTGACAGTTTTTTGTATGTAACTTCTTAGGATTTTTAGGGTTTTTTTGTTGAAGATGAAGATTAAACCTGCTCACTGTCACCTGTCAGTTAGAAATGTTAACGCGTTTAATTTTTAGAAATTTTGTACTTATTTTGAATATCTCTCCCAGATATCTTTTCAAATTAGCTTTTCTTCCTAGCTGGTTCTATGAAATAATGTTGTGAATGTTTTATTTTAGTTTTTTAGTATCGAGGTTTTGCTTCACTTTCCTTCTCAAGAAGCTTGTTTATGCTAACAAAAATACATTATGTTCCTGAAATCAGACACTTTGGTTTGGACCTTGTGTTGGATATTTGAACATCAATAAGCCATTTCAGAGATTGAGACCTCTTTCTGTATGTGGCTGTTTGGGGGTGCTTTTCAGGATATTTTTCCTTTATGATAAGGACCGCTGCTGGGGGGTGCTTAACAAGAGGGTTTGGAAGAGCTGCTTTTGATTTTTCAGCTTTGGAATACTTGCCATGAAATTTGAGGATGTGGCTAGCCCTAGAAAGAACCTTTTCCAGGTCCTACCACCCATCCGCTCTCAAAGATAAACTGGAGTGATAGTCCACTCTAAGCATTGTGCCACTTGAGATACCTAAATAGACTTACGTGAATCTTATCTAGTTATTTTTCTATTGTACTACTGTGTGGACATGTCCACAGTCCCCAAAATTGTTAATTTTATTTACATTTGGTGTAATTCCTGCTGGTCAAGCTTCCCTTGTACTTCAAGAAGCAAGGACAAAAATCTGATGTTTATTTCTGCTTCAGGGAAGGTGTTAACTTAGTCAGATGTTGACTCATAGGTTAAGTCGGAGCTAGGGCTTTCATGCAGCCGCACTACCAGACAGAACCGGTTGATTGTAGACATTTGCTCATGACCATTCTCTGAGGAACAGACATCATCTGTTTTCAGCACACAGAGAGAATCAGACTTGTGTGGGATTTACTAGTGCAGTGTTTTATACCTTGGCTGTGCATTTGAATGTATAGAACATATGTACAGGTGGAGCTGGCTTGGTGAGTTTTTGAAGTCTTCTGAAGTCACACAACTTAAGGTATTGAAGAAGACTCTTTTAAGTGAGGAGAGTGGACTTACTCAAAGCAGAAGAGTGTTTCTGTCACCTCTGCTGAGGTGGGAGTTTCCATTCACAGAAGGGTAATACCTAATTCAGACAGAGAAGAGGGTAAAATTGTTAAGCTTCCACAGAGCTTTCTGCATTGATTTTTGACTGTGGCTAGCATTGGAGTCTTTTATATCCTGTTAAGAATACAGATCATTTCTCTCATATGGGCAGCAGCAAAAACACTACTTATCTTCTCATCCATTGCCATAAATAGGGCAATTTGCCTTCCAAAAGAAAGCAACTCTTAGGAAACAAATTCAAAACTACCTGAAATGGCCTGGGTGTTGCCTGTGTTCTGTCCCCATCCTTGCTTCATCCTACTCAAACAGTGGTCCTTCCTTCTGGCATCTGCTTGTGGTCTCCTGTTCCCAGAGGCTGCATCTCTTCCAGGCTTTTCACATACCAAGTATGGAGTGTGGTCCTTTACTATAGTCTTTTGAAATATGTTTTCCAGTGCTGAGATCTTAAACCATTCCTTCTATAAGAGCAGTTTCTGAACCAGGGGAAAATGTAGGACCTACAGTTCTCTTTCCTAAAGTAAGAAGTTTCTCATATTTTGGGGGGCTTCTCAGCAATTGATTTTATTCAGCATTTTCAAATTACTTCCTTTGGAGTCAACCTATGAACATTAACCTTTTTTATATTATGAAAATGGCAGAATTGGGCTTGTCTTCTTGTTTTCCTTGAAAGTGTTTTTACCCCATTGGTTCTGCACTGTCAGTTATGCTTCTGAAGATGGAAGAGGATGTATTTTTCTGTCTTGAGTGGAAAATGCAAAATATGTCACTGTTTTTTTTTTTTTCAGCTTATATAGTATCAGCAGTTTCAGAGCACATGGGAGGCATGTTGAAGGAAAATTCTTTCACTTTAAATATCAACATTTATAATTACTGCAGTTTTTACTATGGGGATGATGATCTGGGAGCTGAAGGGTATCTATTTACACAAATAGCAAGCTGTGTAGTTAAATGATCACTATTATTTTTTCAACCTCGAGAAATGAACATTACAGAAGAGGAAGTGAAAATGGGATGTCTTGTCAAACTCTTTGAGTGACCTGTCAAAATAATCCAGTACTATTTGAATGTTTGCTTTTGTATAGAGGATTACACCATACCCTGGAAACATACCATGGTTCTTTAATTGATATTTTAGTCTTCAAGGCAGGAAACACAGAAGTTTCCAATTACAATTTTCTGATAGAGAATGGAAGTTGAAATGCAAAAGCTTGTACTCTTATTTTATAAATAGTTTGTAGCTTTAACTCTGCACAGAAAACCATACAGGTGAGTCATTCTTCCCAAAGGAAATAAAAATATTATCAGTGTTTTCTTCGTTCTGATTGCATGTATATCCAAACATGTGTTTTATACTACCTTCATGAAAATTCTTTAATACTTCTTGCCTAGTAAAATTTCTTTAACTAGAAAATTTCTTTTACTAGAAATTTTTGCTTTTTTTCATAGTTGCTAATAGAAATATTTATACTTCTTCCAGATACAGAAAAGAGCCAACCTGATGTCTTTCATGCTTTGAAATTGGGTAAGTACTGACAGGACCCTTCCACCAAGTCTGGTTCTTGTAACTTCAGAGTGTGTTTGTTTGTTTGTTTGTGTGGGAAACTGAGACATGATCTCTTTTAACATGCAACACTTTTTTTCCCTTAGTTTTCTTTTAGTTTTAAAAATACATTTATTTCTGTAGTTTAAATTTATTTTTTTTCACATTTCAATATGAGAAAATCTGGTTGTGCCCTTCATGGCAAAATGGGACAATTTAGTAGTTTCAGTTATTCCAAGATTATGCTACCTTTAAATGATCTTTTTCCTTTCCTATTAAACTTCAAGTATGAAACCAAAAGTACTAATTGGTGCAAAAATATGCTGTGGCCTGTATTCTGTCTGAGCTTTGTAATTGCTCTTTAAAGTCACTTCAAGAAAACAGTGAATGTCTCAGATCTTGCATGTTCTCTCAGAGGAAGAGTGACTTTCATGAGCCCAGAAATGCTGAATCTGTTCCATGGCAAACAGAAAGAGCCAGTGCCATCCTGTTGACTTAAATTGGACCAAGTAATGAGAGGTGTACCATGAGACCTGTGTACAGTTCACCTTCCTGCTTTCAACAGGGAGCTGCAACCTGAACAGAGCTCTGATTCAGCAACTTTCAGTTTCTGGTGGATTTTTAGAGGTTATTATTATTATTGTTGTTGTTGTTGTTATTATTATTGTTATTATTATTTGTATGTGAGTGATTTTTGTGAAGGAAAATACCAGTTTTTCTCAATATCTGTCCAAATGGATTCAGCAAATGCATCTTCAAATCAACAGCTACCTCTTCCAAGTTAGAAGTGTGTTTTAAATGGTCAAGCCAGACCTCAGTGTTGAGATCTCATCCTGGGTTTGGTACAATAGTTTAACAGTTGCTTTTCAATTAACCATTTTAAGTCACCGGTTTCAGGAACTTTATGGCTTTTCAGGCTGCCAAAACTGGAGGTGGACAGACATAATAGTGGAGAAGAAAGAGGTGATAGATAGTACCAGCCTTAAATGTCAACCCTTCAAATGTAAGCTACCAAAACTACTTCCTGGGAAAGCCTCAGGTCTATTAGATTTTAAAGAGTTCAGCTGCCTTTCTTGTACCCCTGTGACTTTTACTATGCGATTTATAAACCTTAGTGCTGAGCTGGAAGGAGTCTTAGAGAGGCAATTGGTCAGGATACTCCTTTTGCTTTTTTCTGAAATAAAATACTGTTAAAAGATCAACTCACTAGGTTAGGAAGTGTCTGGACCAGAGTTCAAAATCAATTCTGGAGTCACTATGGGTTCCAGGGTTTCTGGTTAACAAAGTCTGTGATGCAAGTCTGTGTTAAAAAAAGCCACCTACTCTCTTTTACTAAATTGGGACATACAGAAGCATGGAACTACGTTTTATTTATCTTTGTCCTTCTAAGAAATTTGCTGGGTGGCATGGGTGAATGTTAGAGTGCATTCAAGTGCCTACAGGGGTTGTCTGTGATTGTACATGGCTTTCCAAGGAAAATGTTCCTATCTGTGATTGAGTTGAAGGCAGCCCATGTCATGAAGCAATTTACCATCTGAAGATTTTTTTTAAGACAAGAATTTTTCCACTTGCATGGCAGCTGATGATTTGATACCTATAGTGGTGCATTTTCAGTTACAAACATATTTTTTCCCTTAACTTGTTCTCTGCTCTTGCCTGCCATGTGTCATCAAAAAAGCAGTGGAGCTGAGTGAGCTTAGGTTCTCTGCATAACATTACCCTGACTACCTCGTACCTTTTTAAAAGTGCTTGTTCCTACCTTCATTAAGATTTAGGGAAAACCCTACAACCCTGTTAAAATATGGTTAGTAGCATGCTTTGTACTGCTTTTTCTAACCTAGACAAGAACATAGTGACTACCAGTCTCTTTAGGTGGAAACGTGAACATTAGATTCACTTTTAAAGACTAGAAAGATGTCAGAAATTAATACATTACTCTTGAGCAAAAAGTAGGGAACTTTTACATTAGAGATTTAGTTCAAGGCTGGTGAGGAGGCTGGAGAATAAGTGCTATGAGGAGCGGCTGAGGGAGTTGCGGTTGTTTAGCTTGGAGAAGAGGAGGCTGAGAGGAGACCTCATCACTGTCTACAACTGCCTGAAAGGAGGTTGTGAAGGGGTGAATGCTGGTCTCTTCTCACAAGTGACAAGGGATAGGACAAGAGGAAATGGCCGCAAGTTGCGCCAGGTGAGGTTTAGACTGGACATTAGGAAAAATTTCTTCACTGAAAGGGTGGTCAGGGATTGGAACAGGCTGCCCAGGGAGGTGTTGGAGTCACGGTCCCTGGAGGTGTTTAAAAACATGGGTGCATGAGTTTCTTAGGGACATGGCTTAGTAAGGAGACAGGCACGGTTGGACTCAGTGATCTCAGAGGTCTCTTCCAACCTAGTGATTCTATGATTCTAAGTATTAGAGGCAGAATTAAAAGCGTTTCTGAATATGAGAAATTTGAGCACTGGAATAGGTTCATTCTTTGGGAGGCTGTGGAATTGTATCAGTAGAGGTTTTTAGAATCAGTGAACCACCTTTGTAAGAGGACCATTTATGGGTCACTGTGATGTAGAGCATTGTTCTACCTGCTTAAGGCAAGGGATGGCCTCCACCACCTTTCAGAGTGCCTTTGTACCCACTATCTTTGATTCTAAAATGGTTACTTTCTGTGATTTCAGCCTATGGTAATGAAACAGGGACAAATCATGGTGTCTCAGCAGAATCGGTTTTCCTTGCCTGATGTCATCTTATGACAATTCAATAGAAATATACCCTACTCATGTCTTCATATGTGGGATACACTGCACTTTATACAGCCTTTATAGCTTAGTCGTTCATTTCAGAAAATGATTCTTGTAATGGGATTGTGCTGGAAGTGTACAGATAGGCAAAACAGTGCCTCCTGCTTATGCCATGATTTTATGTAGCTTGGGAAGATGTACTGATCAGCTAAAAGATCAGGATCAGTACACATATTTAGCTGTAGTGTTGCAGTTGTTCTAGTACAGGACAAGGAGTAATGGTTTTAAACTAAGGGAGGGTGTATTTAATCTGGAGTTAAGGAATACATTTTTTACAATGAGAGTGGTGAAACACTGGAACAAGTTGTCTGGGGGAGCAGTGGAGGCCCTATCCGTGGTT
Organism: Geococcyx californianus; assembly: GCA_013389885.1. Taxonomy (NCBI): domain Eukaryota; kingdom Metazoa; phylum Chordata; class Aves; order Cuculiformes; family Neomorphidae; genus Geococcyx; species Geococcyx californianus. The sequence goes on from VWPV01031564.1 coordinate 12,382, forward strand.
AGGGGATTATATTCAAGGTTAGGGGCTCAGAGCAACCTGATCTAGTTTAAAATGTCCCTGCTTCTGCAGGGGGATTGGACTGGATGACCTGTAAAGGTCCCTTCCAACCCAAAGCATTCTATGATTCTACTTTATTTTTTTCTGTTTTATTTCTATAAATGTAGACCAATGTCAGCAAATCAAAATATGTACTAATTTGGTGGAGAAGTAGTTCTCTTGCTCATGTAAATTACGTTTTATCACTGTTTTGCAGGAAACTTTCAACTGGTTAAAGAGATCGTTGGTGAGGACCCAAGTCAGGTTAATATTACCAACGTTGATGGTGCATCTCCTTTAATGATTGCGGCTGTAACTGGACAATTGCCCCTTGTTCAACTCCTTGTTGAGAAAAATGCTGATATTGACAAACAAGATAATGTTCATGGCTGGACAGCACTAATGCAGGCCACATACCATGGGTAAGATGAATTCTGACTTTGGGTCTAGCAGAGTTTCACTTTTCTTGTGCCAAAAAGAAAAACTTTTTGATGCTGGCTATGGAAGCAGAGGGGTCTTACAAGGATTTAAGAGACGTGTGGCTTCAGTTCTCTATGACTGTTGCACTGCCCTCAGCTTTTCAGAGCAGACTTGAATGCTGTTTGGATTTAAGAATCGGTGCCACATTTGGGAACTTGAATCTTGCTCAATACAAGTGCTGGGAACGTAGTGCTTCAGGCAGGAACTCAGAACTTTCGTGCACATTTCAGCTTCTGTCTTTTGATGTTTTTTAGTGTTTTGTGAGATAATATCACCTCCTGCCAGGGTTGTAGGCCTACATCAAATTGTGAAACTTCAAGGCAATCACCCTTCTTTGTGCTGTATTTTCCAGTGATAAGACATTTCTTATGTTCCCCTCTTCAGCCTTTGGTTTTCATTGAGTTTTTTGAAATGCTCCTAAGGGAGAACTGATTGTCATTTGCTTTAACACTACTTTATAAACAAAACTGGGCACTTAACAGTCAGATCCCAGAAATCATCTTGGTATTTTACATGTGATCTTTGTTGTACACTTGGCATTGTCTGAATACAGGGGTATTCAATTTAAGAAGTTGAGCTCTTCTGCATTGTAGAGGAGACCTTCAAAAAGGTGAAAGTTCACCTTGCTGTCTGGTAGTGTTCACATTGATTGTACAAACGCAGATACCCTGATCCAGCTTTTATTTTTAGTTGGCATATCTCATTGAACTTTGGAAGTGCAACAAAGAGGGAAACCAGTGTTGTCATTGCATTGTGAAAATTTTCTGAAGTAGATTCTGGAACCTATATCAGATGAGGTTTTCTGCTCACTCACCACCGCAATACTGCTAGTAGCAATAGGTATTTCAGAGAAGTGCCTGGAGATTGCTTTTTCTGGTGCGGCTGTTATGCTTAGCAGCAGCCCACCCCAGTGCACAGCTGGAGTGAAAGCAGCCAGCAGAGAGGGATGAGCAGAGATGCTGGCAAGTCTTCTACTCAGGCACTCGTCTGTGGAAGCACAGAGCAAAGCTGTTGATGCATGTGTTCAGATAGCGCTCTTTGAGTTTCCTGGAGAACTGTTACTTTCCCTATTTTATCGATCAGTCTTTATAGTATAAATGAGTATTAACTTCATTAATACACTTAATGTTTGAGGTAGTGGGATTTTACTGGAGACTTAGGTGTAGTTTATGCTTAAGTAAAACAAATTAAAGGAGCAGAAGGACATGTAAGTACTGGAAGTGAGGACTTGGTGCCTTGGAAGCTTAGAGCTGTCTATGAAGGCTGATTGTCTGGTGTCATAGATGAGTAATGATAGCAAGACTGACTCCTGAGACATTTAGATGAATAGATAAGCAGCAATAATGCTGCAGGAATACAATTATTATGCAAAGTTTTACTAAGATTAGTAATCAGTAGTGTGAGTGTTGGTGATTATTCAAATCATGTTGTGCCTAAAAATGCTTGAAGGATGCAAGAACTCTGGGTGAAAACCACATTTGGGGAGCCCTGAATGGGACACCTCATGTGCAGGATTCTTTACCCTTGTAAATCTATACTTTGTGTCCTAGCCTTTCTCCTTGGTCAGCACAAGGCAGTTGCAAATTTTCGAAACAGCTGGAAATCTTCAGCCTCCACAGAGCCTAAGCATACCCCTTCCCAGGAGCAACAGGGGGTCTGAAGGTTCTCTTGTTTGAAGAGCGGAACAGGCAAGGCCTATATGAGCCAGGGACACTAAAGGATTGTGTCTCTATGTGCCCTCAAGGTGCAGGACTGGAAAGCAGGATGGGGGGATGACGCAGCTTTGAGAGAAGAAAAGTAGTAGGAAGTATGAAGAGGAACTGTGCTGGCGATATGCAGAATTGTTGTTAGAAGAGAGGAGAAACTTTCCTCCTTAATTTCAAGTTGATTTTATCTGGAGTGATTTCAGAAGTGAAAACTTTGTCTATGTAACAAGTAACAACAAAGTGGAATGGTTGAGATTTGTTTGTCAGCTTCAGTGTTAGAGTTTGCAGTCAGCTATTGCTACTTAGAATATTTTTTGTTCTATGTTGCTTATGTGTGTCAGAGTTTGTTTTAATGCAAGGTCAATCTTTGCTCAAAAGAAGTTTTGTGTTAAATATACTTTCTCTAGCTTTGTTGTCTGTTTGCCTGTTTTGTAGTCTGAATCACCGTATTGTTTTTAACTCACAAGACAAGTCCTGCTTATTTATTCAGGTGTATGAGGGGAGCTAATGGGAATGGGATGATGAGTTCTTTTTATACAACTAGTTTCTATGAGCTTTTGTTGGAAGGTGTTTGTGTTGGTTATCATTTAATGCTGATTGATTTTGCATTTTAAACACCTCAAGGAAGTGATAATGTATTTCTCATTTATGTAATTTGTATCTGTAATTAAGTAAAGTACTGTTTGGAGTTTTTAAATTATCTTCAGTCACTTTGACTTTTCTGTGTGCATTTTCTTACCTGTTCTGAATATGAAGTTGTGTTGAAGTATTGCAGTCATCGTGGAATAGGATGACTACCAAACTGACCTTTGTCTTTCCATCTGCTTTTTTTGCCTGGTACATTAATGACCTTTCATTGGGAAGGTGTTTGGCAACAAATTGCAGAGTCAGTTCCAGAGGGTCAGCTTAAGAACCTCAGTATTCAAATGACATTTTTATCTGACTTTCTACATATTGATTAGTGTAATTCGTAGTGAATAAACAGTGACTGACAAAGGAATCACGGGGGCTTCCGAATAGTGTGTGAACAAATTTTAGTCTTGATCAGCTGTAGAAGAGATAAAACTCAGATCTCTAATTGAGCAGAAATGGTAAAAAAACATAAAAATTAAGTATTACAATTTTATGTTTTGGTTTTTTTTTTTTTTTAACATGGTCAATGCTTTTTTTCTTCCCCTAAAGAAACAAAGATATTGTTAAATATTTGTTAAATCAAGGAGCTGATGTCAATCTTCGTGCAAAAAATGGATACACAGCTTTTGACCTGATAATGCTGCTAAATGATCCAGGTATGTTATTTCAAAGAGCACTGAGGATATGTACAACAAAAACATATGAACGTATCTTTTGTTCTAGAAAATACATTTAATTTGCTAGGAACTATCCTCTGAGGTCTCTGCTGTACTGGACCAAGAAAGGATGCTGCCTGAAAATGATGGGGTTTGAGTTAATTTGGTTAGATGGATGTATACATCTATGGGATGACAGATCTTACATGTTCATTTTGCCTTGTTTTTGAAGATGCTCCAAAATGTTTTTGTCACCAGATCCAGTTCAGTGGCTTTTGGCTGTTGTGGCCTGGGTATTCTGTAGTGTCATTAGCAGAGAGCTAAAAACTGGGGCTAGAAATTTCCACCAAGTAAACAGCAGTAAAAGGACGTGACAAAGATAGTGCAGTCAGAACAAAACTAGTGATGTCCTGGCTGAACCTCCCACTAGGTCTGCAAAGTCTGAGAACAGATCACATTTCAGGATCCAGTTTATTTTCCATGGAGGTGCTTTAGAAAAAGGCAGAATGATTGGGGGAGGCTTCAATGAAACATTTATTTTTTGTTGTAGTTTGTTTAGCCTATGTTATTTGTTATTTTTAACCTCCCCGGTACCTGAATTGCTTTATCTGAAGCCAAAACCCCATTACTGCTAATGAGATTAATGTTTGTTTTCTCTGTATTTATTCACTATGATGTTTTTGGTCACTGGATACCTTTTCTTTGTCAAAAGTAGGTCACTAATAGTATGAAATTTTAGAAAATAAATATGTTAAATTTTTTTTTTTCTTATAACTAACTTCTTGAAGGACAGACTAGTTTGTCTTGTTACTTGTTCAGCAAGAAGTTATATATATATATAATCAGTTCTGTCTACTCTTCTGAAAGTCTTTCCTGACTTCTATATAACACACAGATTTACAGAATATTTTTTTTGCTTTTCTGTCCTCATCTCATACTCGTTCTTATTATTCCTCTTCCTTTTTATCTTACTTTTATTTTCCACCTTTTTTCTTGCTGTGTCTTTTCAGTCCCTTCATTGTCCAGGCTGAACATCTCCTTTCTCTTTGGGATTTAATTTCAAGCTTCTTTTCTGCAACCTACGCTTGAAGAAAGAATGTTCATTTTTCTCTACTCTCTTCTGTGTCAGGTGAGAAAAGGGAGCATTCCAATATCATTCTTAACTTCTACAAAGTGTGAGAGGAGGCAGTTCACTTGGTGACGTGACTGACTGAATAGCATGCTTACTTGTATCGATAAATACATTTAGAAAGGTGACAGTAAGACTGCAGCCCACTGTGTGGGGCGAAAGCGTGGGAAACACTGACGAAGAAAGGAGGTTTTGGGGATTCATCTGCTTTGTGTTTGAAAGATCAGTTGTCTGATATGTCAATTTTTGCTTGTATGGGATTTATAGAGAAAATGTCAGTGTATCAGTTGTCATTTGGGAAAGCAAAACAAACATGTTATTTTTTTTTTATACTTCTAGACACAGAGCTTGTACGATTACTGGCATCAGCATGCATGCAAATAGACAAAGACAAGAATAAACTGAACAACAGATCATCTTTGCCTTATTCCAAAAGTAGGCAATCCTTAAATGTCCCAGTGTTGCCAGATGACAAAGGAGGTCTAAAGGTACATATATTCACTCTTAATAAATAACCAATATGTTCTTTCTTGTAACGTATGAAGCAGAGAAAGTCAATGCTAAAAAGTGCTTCAGGTCTAGTATGTAACTGGGTTTTATGGCGTGGTGTATGTTCTGAATTCCTCATTTACAATGCTTTCTCTTTTTATGAAATGTAACGTGTTCAGTTTTCTTTTTGTCATATGGCAAGGCAAAGGGAAGAATGAATCTCATATTTAAGTAGTGGAAGGTACCACATTCATAAATTTGGAACTGAATTTCCATTATGAACTTAATTTAAACCAGCCTTTAAAATCCAAACGTGCTGCAGTTTTAAGGGACTGTTTTTATACTAATTGTTTTGGGATTTTTTCTTTTTTTTTGAAATCAGAGTGGTTGTTTTATGGGGATATGGCTAGTATGTCCTAACACAGTGAGAAGCCGCCTATTATTAGGTTTGTTCTGTGTAAAAAATCATGGAATCATAGAATGGTTTGCGTTGGAAGGGACTTTAAAGATCATCTGGTTCCAACTCTTCTGCCATGGGCAGGGACACCTCCCACCATCCCAGGCTCTTCAAGGCCCCATCCAACCTGGCCTTGAACACTTCCAGGGAGGGGGCATCCACGGCTTCCCTGGGCAATCTGTGCCAGTGCCTCACCACTCTCAGCATGAAGAATTTCTTCCTAATGCCTAATTTAAACCTTCCTCTTACAATTTGAAGCCATTCCGCCTTGTCCTATCACTACTTGCCCTTGCACAAAATCTCTCTCCAGCTTTCCTGTAACCCCTTCAGGTACTGGAAGGCCACTGTGATAACTCCCTGGTGCCTGCTCTTCTCCAGGCTGAATAACCCCAACTCTGTCAGCCTATCCTCATAGCAGAGGTACTCCAGCCCTCTAATAATCATCTTTGTCACTCTCCTCTGGACCTGTTACAACACTTCCATATCCTTCTTATGTTGGGGATTCCAGAACTGAATGCAGTACTCCAGGTGGCCTCTCATGAGAATTGTGGCAGTAGTTCTTTTATTTTACTTTTAAGGTATTTAGTAGACTTTAGGAGAAGAAAGGATGATGTAGGAAGAAAACTGAAGCTCTGGTAATGTACTTAAAAATAATACTCCTGGGACCCTGTGTGGCCGTGCCAAGAGACTGAAAGACTATTATCTCTTGTCTGCTTCTAGGACAGAGGACAGAATTAATTTCAGCCATAAATTAAAACAGCCTATTGGCTTGAAAATTAAGGTTGTAGCACAGATTTTAATATGAAGAGTGGAAGAATGTGGAGTTCAGGCTTACATGCCTTCTGGCGTGCTGTATCCTTCGTTTGAAATTGGCAGTAGTCCAGTAGGAAACAGCATAAAATCAGAACAAGTGCATACCCCTTAAAGATACTGCAACTTGCATTGTCGGTTTGCGAAAGAGAAAGAAAAAGTATTAGTTTATTTTGTTGTTGTTGCTGCTGATTGTTTAGGTGAATAATTTTTGATTATAGAGTACCTCAAAATCCCTAGAGTACATGATCGTGCCATTTTGCTATAAATATTATCAGGGTCTTGGAAACACACATGGTAATTTCCAGGCTATTGTTGACATGAATTTTATAGACCAGTACACTGTATTTGTACAATTGATTTCTTCTTCTTGCATGTCAGCTTGCCCCTACTGAGTAAGGTCTATTTGTTATTGTTTAAATTTGAAGTATCTAAGTTGCTCACAGAATTTTAGTCTTTCACACAGGAACTGTTAACTACTTTGTTTCTCACCATTTTGTGGACTCAAATACAAAGTTTTGCCTTTTCCATATGCAAAAATTGCATTTCCTCTCTTTTCTTCCTGCCTGTGCTTCTTCAGCAAGTTATACTTTCAATGTCAGTATTAAAGCAGCATGAATTATCACTTTCAGTTTCTTTTTTTAGATAAAGTTGTTTGAGGACAGATTTCCAGTTCTTCCCTTTATTCTTTCATTCCCGATATTGTTACAAATGTCTAAGGTATTTTGTAAGTGGCAACATCGTTTTTCTGTTTTTTTGATACTGTTGCCTTCTTCCATTGCAACTAGATTTCAGCCTTTTGACAGACACTATTTTTAGCCACAATTGCCTTTCTGTGGCTGCTTCAGTATGGGTTAAGGCCCTTCTTTCCAACCTCTATACGTGTATGATAAGGTTGGGTGTATGGAGAGGCCACAATCTTCTGCAACAGCTCAGACCACCATATTCTGAATGCTGGAGGACAAGATCAACCTCTCCACTGTGATTCCTTTTTGCCGGAGAGTAGTAGTTTTTAATATGGTAGCGTAGTGACTGTACTTAGTCCATTTTGGGTTAGTTTGTGGTGTAAGAGCACATGTTAATGAAGCAGAAGTACTGCGAAGAAGAGTAGCAAAGATGATAGAAACTTAGAAGTGATCTTATTTGCTGAAGCTAGCTTGCTTCTGTAACAAACCAGCCACACTGTGCAAGCAGTCTCTCTTGTAAGATCATTGTACTCTGTGTTAAAAATAGATTTTTTTTTTTTTTTTTTACCTCTTCAGTTCCTTTCAGAAGGTGAATAAATGCTGAACTATGTGGTTTTTATTGCTTTCTCAGAACTGTTTGTCTCTTTTGCCTTTTTCCATCAGGTCTTTGTTGTTGAAAGTGATGTACATCTTTGTTAGTTATGGCTCCAAATAGATACAAAGGTCTGAGAACTCTTATTCATTACTAATGCTCTGTACAGATTTAAAGTTTTTTTTAATAATCATCTACTAGGAGGATTGATTTACAGGGAATGAGTTTACATTTATATTACTTAGTTCTACTTAGTTCTACTGTGTGAGAGTTGGGAAGACATATATCAGTAAGCAGCTGAAAAATGTTAAAGGTCAAGGAGAAAAGGGAGTATGTATGGTGAGAACAAAAGGCTAAGAATAAAGAGTAAGCTAGGAAAGCTTATCATCTGAATTGAGTATCAGGTAAGGCTGTCTTGATGAAGCATCATCACTTTTACATGACTTTATTATATTTTTTTTATTAAAATGTTCCAGAAAGGGAAGAAGAGTATTTTCTAAGGAATATTCAGAAGATGTTTATAAGCCAAGTGACCTACAAGTCACATAATCTTTAATACAGATTTCATAGGTCTTCTCAATATAACCTATAGGCCTCATATAGTCTAGAGAAATGTCCTGCTAAATACTTGAAGCATCTTGCACTGTCTACCTGTAAAAATGCTTAGGTCTGTAAATATTTGTATGAATTTTATTTTGAGTAAAGATGGTCCTCTCATGTAACAATCTCCATATATGTGATACTTGTATGGATGGAGGTTGTAGATGCAGTATTCTTAGGAAGCTGTAGGTGTAGTAGTCTTAAGGTTTTGCCATTTTCCTTGCCTTGTTCATTTTTCAGTTTATAGTCTTTCCAGTCTGGCAGGGTTTGAGTTATCTGTATAGTAGCAGTATATGGATTGTGGATCTTTAGTTTGACAGGAATACTATCAAAATTCTTCTAGTTTGCTACTGATCTTGAAAATCTTAAGGGAGAGGCTTTCATGCAGCTTGGATAAACTTCTGTGCACACTTTTGAAAATCATAAAATATACGTGCCAGTTCTCTAGTGCTATAGTGTGTAAGAATGGATGGTGAAAGTGGAACTTAATGGGAAGATGAATTATTTGCCATGTAACTGTAAAAACTTTCTATTCAAATTGCCCAAATACTTTTATCTACCTTGTCTTTCCAGATAGTGTGGAAAAGTACTGTTAAGGCATTTGCCAGGTGAATAATAAAGAGATTAATCTTACGAGTATAAATTATGGTGAAATATTCTGTCGGTAATTACAAACCACTTTAACATTGTTTTTGTCGTTTTTCTCAAAAATTCCTTGACAGATACACCACGACTGCAAGGATTACTTAATTGTACATTTCTTTTCCTTTTTCTTTTCTTTTAGTTGGAACTAAATTGTTGTGTCTTCTTATCAATCTAGTCCTGGTGGAGCAGGATGTCCAATCGATTCCGCAAGCTGAAGCTGACTCAGACATTGCGCCATGGATTTCCTTCCAATCAATTTGTGCCTTTTCCTGATGAGTCCGAACCATCACTTAATTCCACCATAAAAGCAGTTTCACAAAGTGATATGGACACCTCTGGAAACCTTGATGCTGCCACAGCTCGGATCACAAATAACAAAGCTAGTGGTAAAGCCAGAACTGTCTTATGAGAAGTGAGCTCTTATGGGATAGTCCAGATAATACTATTTTGTTTCACTCATTTAGTTTTTATTTAGCTTAACGTAACTGAAAATTTCTTCTGCTCTGGAGATATTCAAAACTTGCCTGGAGATTTTCCTGTGCGGCCTGCTGTAGGTGAACCTGCTTTAGCAGAGGGGTTGGACTGGATGATCTCCAGAGGTCACTTCCAACCCCAACCATTTTGTGATTCTTTGAAAAGGCAGATAATGCTATCTGTAGTACGTATAAAGAGACGTGTTTGTACTCTTGAGTGTTCATCATGCTGAATGCTGAGCACAGCATGGTTTAAGTAGGAAAATGCTAATATTACTATTGTTACTGTTCTGTAGCAAGCACCATTAAATGCGATAGTAGAGATGGGCCACTCAGAGGTTGTTAGTGTATTTGGAAAACTAATTAGTGTATTGAAAATAAAGTAAGTAAATGATTCTGAGGAGAAAGAGGGATTAGGAAAGCCCAGATCATAAATCACATTTAGTGAAATTGTACAGTTCTACATGCAAACCCTCTCTAGTTTGTGATATGAAATAAGAGTATTGGCTTACTGGAAAACTTGGTTCTGTGTGCTAACTGAGAGTAAAGCTGTTGAATATTTGAAAGCAGTAAGCTATCCTTGAGAACAAAAGTAAGAGTGTGTAAACAAAATACCATTTATGTATTTCTCAGGTGTAAGCTCTGCAAAAGGAGGAAAGGACGATGAATTATTGACAACCATGGTATGTTACAATGTTCTTCGTTTGTTCAGCCCAATTCAAAAAGCCAGGCAGCTCCCATAATTTATTGTTATTTTTTTACATCCTGTCCAAGTCACCACTGAAAGAGAGCTATTATTTGTTGAAAGTCACTAGGCAGGACCTGACAGACTGTGATACATCAGTAGTTCTCAGACTGAGAAGTACTACAAGTAGTACTGTATGGAAGCTGTTGACAAATACTGACTTTTTTCAAGAGTTATCCCTACCATTGTATAATCGGCAATTAATTGGTATAATAGGTAGAACAGCTCATTAGTTGCATACAAGCAGTATGCTCTGAGGAAAACATGGATGGACATGGTTCAATGTGAAAGTGAGAAATTACTTGTTAGAGGCAACCATGTGCTATTTAGTTTGGGATGTGTACTTGTATTATTCTGTTTCTTTTGTTGTGCTGTAGCTTTAAATTCCCCTTCAGCTTACTCCCTGGAGATGTCATTAAATTTGGCTGGTTATGCTTCATGTTATTTTTTTAAGAAGATTGAGTAACTTCTAATGTGACTCAGGGAGCCAAATCAGCTCTGTTGTTTTTTTTTTTCTCTTTCTGGAGAACACATACAGCAGGAACAGGAACAGTTGTTCACTGTTTCCAGGTGTCCTCTCTGGGAATACAAAGAGGACTGCCTTGTTGTTTATTTGGAAAATAATTGTTAACATTCCAGTTAAAATCAATTTAAAGCAAGATTCTACCCAATAAAAGAAGAGACAGTTTCTGCCACTTAATGAATTATTATTTATTGTATGAACTGTGTGAGTGTACTGACAGGTGCCAGAATGTCCATTGGATTCTCTCTGTTATTTTGTGTTGTATGTCTTCACAAATAGCACTTTTGTGTCTCTTTCCCATTTTAATTTGTTTAAAAATGCATTTGTCTCCATCTTTTTGTTTAGCTTACAATTTTGAAACTACATCATCAGCTCACAATGATCTGTCCTAAGAGGGTCTTTTCCCTTTTTTTTTTTTCCTTCTCTCAGTTGAGAAGTAGTGCTCCATTTACCAGGCTGCCCAGTGATAAACTGAAAGCAGTGATACCACCTTTCTTACCGCCCTCAAGTTTTGAGCTTTGGAATTCTGACCGAACACGAATCAGTAAAGATGGCAGAGCTGAACAGATGAGAACTGCCTGGCCACAGAGAGCGATCAAGCATGATTTTAACAGCAGTGGGAACTCTGATATAGTAAGCAAAAAAAATGTGTACAAAAATACCGTGTTACGTCCAGGCCATGCTGACTGGTGTGTTTTCTGATTAGAAATTTCTTTAAACCCACTGCCTTCAGTAATGGCTTGTCTTTTTAAGCTCTGCTGTTTAGGAAAAATACACATCTCTATGGAAAGAACATAAGTGGAACAAAAGTTTTGAATGAAATGAAATAACTTGTTTGATGTTAATCAGAATAAAGTCTAGCACTAATTAATTTATTGCAAACTGCTTAAGTGACTAAAGGTTCCACCCTTACATTTTAGTTGCCAAGGCAGATATAGTTATTGGAGTGTTGCAGAAGCTGCTCTAGTTTGGAAAAAGACTAGGGGCAAAAGAGAAGAATGAAAGTTTCTCAGTTTTTAGGAACTGAGAAGGAAGGAGAGAAGAAATATAAGTGAGGCAAAAAAAAGTTCTGAAAAATTGGTAACAGATAAAATTGTAGTGGTTAGTCCTCAAGCGGCTTGAAGACATAAAGTCTTAAAGTAAAAGGGAGGAAGTCTGAATAAATTCTGATTTTTATAGAAGAAACTTGCCTTATTCTACAATGTTCTTAGTTAAAAAGCAAAATGAAAGAAAAATAACTTGTTTGTCTTAAGACAGGAAGCAAAACAACTCAACAACCTTTACTTTCACAGTTAGTAGGAGAAAAAGGAGAAGTGATTACTCCCCTGACTTTAGATTCTAATGGCCAAGTGTACAGAGCAGTTTGATACTAGTCCAGAACTGTGTTTCATGTCATTTCTAGACATGGAACAATGAAGACATTTTAGGATAAATTTTTCTGTCTTACTTTTTAAAATGGAAAGTTAGCTTAATACCAGTAGAGGTGATTTAGGTGGAATATCAGAAGGGAAGTGGTAGGTCAGAAGAAGGCAAATGTTTGTTCATCATCCTACAAAAGATGATCGCAATAAGAAAAGTGGATAATTAGCACCTCTATATAAAGTGAGGAGCAGGGGAAATAGGGGAGGACTAACCATTGATTCCTTTGTGAGGAAAGAAGGGTTTTGCTGAGGGAATAGAGAGAAGGAGAGAAACCTATTAAGTCAGAGTTGGAAGAAGGGATTCAAGCAACAGAATAAGAAACATGAAAAAGCTGAGCTGCCAGAGTTGTATATCAGATGGTAGGCAGTGACCAGTGGTATAGAAGCAGAAGAACTGAAGGAGGGTGTGGCTGAAGATTTGGCTAATGTATAGCTAGATCACTAGAGCCTCAGCTAGCAATAGTCAATAAAATAGTACAGGTAGATATTTAGATTGAAGAGCATATAAAAATGCAACTGGAGCAGATAAAAATCATGGCACTTGTTGCAGCTTAGTAAGAAACAGGTTTATGATGGCTGAGAAGTAGATGGTAGCAGTTTTGTGAGATGGGAGAGAAAGCTAGGATTCTGCAGAAAAGAAGTTCCACATGTGATTTTTTTTTTTTTTCCCCTACACTGCTTGTAGTATCATGCATATCATATCTCAGGTGGCTTCTACATGCTCATTTTGTTTTGGCTGAAGGTTAAGGAGAATTAGTGCCTTTATAATGGAGTCATCTCTTTTGTTGAAGGTACATATACAATACATCTACTTATATAAAGAGATATTAAATATATTTGTATATGTAAAATAAGATTATTTCTGATATCCCTTTTGTTTTATAGTGGGAGTTTCAGAACTTACAATGCATAAAATAGCAGTCAAAGTTTTTTCTTTGTTTTACTCAAAAAAGAAAGATGAAAAAGATTTTTGTTTTTGTTTTCCAGACATCTGTTAGCAAAGGTACTCGACCAGTCAAATTACCAGCATTTGCAAGAAGACCTGCATCTCCTTCAAATTCCAACAACTTCAACCATTCTCCCCACTCTTCTGGTGGATCCAATAACATTGCAGGAATTAACAGGCATGGGGGAGAACTGCATAACAGATCAGGTACCATGCTGCTTTTATTTTGAATAAGAAAGTCACTTAAGTCTGGCTCAGCTAAAAAAAAAATCAGTGTTTGTGACACTGGTAGAAGGTATTAAACCTTTTCTGAAGGCTCCTACTGCTTTATAAGCAAAACTTCTATAAATTTTATTAGAACTGGATCGTACTTTGAACATCTACATAAGGCAACAAAAGCCTCATCTGTTGTAGAAGTCTTGTAGGTTAGCCCTTGTCTCAGAAAAAAAAAATTGATTTTATTGAGTCCATCCACAATGAAACAGGTGGATACTTGTTTGTTGCCATGTACATTCCATAGGGCTATCTCTTTCCTACCCCTGTTGCTTGCTTTTAGTTTAGAATAGAAATCAGTTTTCAGCTAAAAGCTGGAAGCATTGTATCTGGCAGACTTAAAGACAATCTGGTGAGGCAGCTCATGAAATTTACATCCAAACAGTCAGCTCTGTGAGTTGAGACAGGGCTGGATTGTGGCTTCTGCTGTTATTGATTTTTGTTTCTTTTTCTGAAAGCTGCTAAACAGGTCTGAACCGTACAGTTCTCTCTCTTGTTTCATCCAGTCAGTTTTTGAAAGAAAGTGAATGGTATAGAGAAGAGAATTGAGAATTAACAAATATTTTAAAATTATGGTTTCTTTGACTCTTTTTTTTCTTCAGGTGGCAGTGCAGATAATGTTTTGTCTCAGATTGCAGCACAAAGAAGAAAAGCAGCAGGCTTACCTGAACAGAAACCCAGCCATCAGCATAGCCCAGTCCAATCAGCTCCATCATCTACCCTGTGTGATTTGCCCTGTGCTCAAATTGTTGGCAATGGACATGTTGTGAAGGTACAAAGAAATATAAAGTTTTGTACTTCCAGATTGGTTGATTTTAATAGATCATGTCTTAGTCATGAATAGTTAATAATAAATAAAGGTGCATGAAATCGCACAGCCTAAAATGAATGAACTTATGTTACGGTAATGGAAACTTTTCAACTCCACAAACCTTCTTTTTCATTACAAATCTACAAAAGATCAGACCTAATAATGAAACATGATTTTGCTTTATTATTAATTTCACTCTATTTTAAAGGCAATAAATGTAATGCTTGATCTTACGTTAGAGCTGCACTATTGGCTTTGGTTTCTTATTATTTCTTTCTATGGCCCTGATTGAGTCCACTGTTTTATGAGAGTTATTACTGGGCTTTAATCTAAAGTGATAATAGCAAGTTTCCCTCCAAAGAGACAACCCGAGTGCAGAACATGAGATATGCTCACCACCACAATGTATGTGTATCCAGTGTACTCCGCAAAGTATTTTTAAACAGTACAAACATTAAGTTATCATCAAAGTCAGGTTTTGCTCCTGAGCACAGTCTGTATTATCTATGTTAACTTACCTATCAGTTTCCTTGGAACAGTTTTACCCTTGTGACCTGCCCATTTTTGTACATGTATGTCGAAATCAGCAACTGCTTTGTACAAAGTTTTTAAGGATTAAGATTTTAAATTTTCAAAATCTGCAGACGTACAAGTTAGGAAGCAGCACTATAACAGGAGGTGAAATGTATGGGTTTAATGGCACAGGGGAAACATTACATTTCAGAGAGCAAGGGAAGGAAAGCACATAATTTGGGGGTTTAGTTCTAATGTCTGGTATTCTGAAAATGTTATAATGGCCAACAGCAAAATTTCTCAACTTTTTGCTTGTGTAACCTCCAAACAGCTTGTTTTGCTTTGTTTTATTTTATTTGCATCTTTTAATGAGATTCTTCTTGAGAATTCTGCCTGAAAAAGAAATGACCGTAGTATAAAATAATTACATTTGCTATCATATTCTGTGATGTCTTTTATGATAGCAATAAGCAATATGTGTATTTTATCAGTAAATATCAATGATAAATGAAGTTACAAAACTGTTTAGTGATTTAATTGAAATTTCTGGAGGACAAAAATCAGAAAAAGAAAAGCATGCAATTATCAATGCCAAACCAGTTTCTGTGAACAGTCACTTTCTCTCTGATCTATCAGTCCTGATTCTGAAGGGGCTACTGGTTGCTTTTCAAAGATGAGATTGGGAACTAAAATTGGTAGCTCTGCTGTACCACTAAATGCTATAGACTCATACTGCTTCGTTGGCACGTGATAATCTTTCCTCCCTTTCTACCCCAAATAACTGTTTCTCCAGGTTATAAATGATCTGTCTCTTTCCTTTCTGTAGACAAAGCTGTTTTATTATCCTCTTCCCTCATTAAAGCCTCCTTTACTGAAGAGCTGCCAAATGTTTTTTTCTTTTGGAGGTGGTCTGACCAATATCTTTCTAATTAAACTCTCAGCAGTTCCTCTCAGCTTGTTTTTGTCTTGGGAATAATTTCAGAAGAGCTGCTTGTGTGCCCCCTTAAATCTTATTTTTCTCCAGTTATATTAATTAGCCTATGAAGAGATAATACCTGTGCCTGTGAGCTTTGAGCTCCAGGTCTTGAGGCTTGTTGTTACCACAGTGCTGCCACTAAGAATTTTAACTATTATTCACACTCACAGTTAAAGACATTAGGGGTTAAAGAGTAGTGAGATGCATTGCCCTGCAGATCAGGTTCTGGGAAGGTGATTCATCATATTGTTGGAATGATTTTTAAATGGAGATGATACCAGTATGTTGGAAAGACAACTTCTCATTCAGTTCTTTTTGTGCAGATGTCCAGATGAATTTCAGTCTTTCCACCAATAACAAAACTTAATCATTGTGAATCTTACATTAGATGTTCACATATCACACATCTGAGATGATTTTTGAGACATCACTGTCTATTGGGAATACAAAATCACATAGGAATCCACACTGGCTGCAAAAGCTTAAACAGCCTACTTTGTTGTAAACAACAACATAAATGCTGAAGATTTTAATGTCTATATCGATTGTAGAAATACTTGTGCCCTCCCATTAGGATTGCACTGTCGAAACTTGGAAATAGCTCATCTAAAAATGCAGCAATATTACACTAACCAGTTTTGCAAAAGTTATCCATGAGGAGTTCAATTATGCAAGCCTTAAAGAAAGGAAAAGAAAAACTGAGTAACAATTTACAGGGTGATGTAATTTGTATAAATGCAGACAATGTACTGGAGAAGGAAGATAATTCTTGAACACAAATGGCCAATAACAGAATACAGGGAAATTTTGGAAAGTATTAAGGAACAGAAAATGAAATGTTTTCATGATGCTTCTCAGATACCTCGTAAATTTGTATCATGGTACTTCTAGTTAAATCGGGTGCAGAGCTAAGGAGGTTGTACATTCTGGCATAGTATAGAGTAATGGAAAAATGTTACCACTCAAATCAGTTTTATGTTTTTAATCTGCATTTCATTATCTAGGAAAGTTCCATTTATCCCATAGCACAGAAGTATAATTCTAAAAAGGCAGGAAGCACTGTCATTCTCCCTTCTTTCCTTGTTACTGAACAAGGCCTTTGACACTGTCCCCCGTAGTAGACTACTGGAAAAGCTAGCAGCCTGTGGCATGGATGGAAATGTTCTGTGCTGGGTTAGGAATTGGTTGGATGGCCGAGCCCAAAGGGTGGTAGTGAATGGTGTCACATCCAGCTGGCGGCCGGTCACTAGGGGTGTCCCCCAGTGTTCGGTGCTGGGCCCGGTCCTGTTTAATATCTTTATTGATGA
>VWPV01031564.1:29723-70968 GCA_013389885.1 Geococcyx californianus
CCAGGGGAGGTTTAGGCTTGACATTAGGAAGAAATTCTTCACTGAGAGGGTAATTGTTCATTGGAGTGCTCTGCCTAGGGAGGTGGTTGAGTCACCATCCCTGGAGGTGTTCAAAGAGAATTTGGATGAGACACTTAGTGCCATGGTGTAATTGACAAGTAGGAGTAGGTGTAGGTGTTGGGTCATAGGTTGGACTTGATGATCTCAAAGGCCTTTTCCAACCTTTGGATACTGTGATACTGTGATTTTCTTATGTTTTTCTTGTAGCAGCCTGATTGACAAAAGGTGTTTTACGTTAAAATCTGAATTCAGGAATCTAGGAGGAAAGCATCTGGACATCTTTTTAGGTCATGAAATGTAAACATCACAATATGTGAAGTGATAGGTAGATTGAAAATTTAGGAGATGAAGAACGTTAACTTATTATGGGAAAGACTGTTATATGTACATATACATTCTTATTCCTCATTTGTAATTCATCTGTTTTCCATTTGTCTGGAAGGTAGTAACGAGTTTAAGGATTGATTGGAAACTTGCATTCCAGTGCAGGAAGGGACTTAAATGCACCCAAAATTTAACTTATGCTTGCTACATATGTCTGGTTAACCCAGCATGAAGTGCTACTTTAAATTAGTATCTGATATACTTTGTAAAGGTTTAATGGAACTTTATTTATTAAGTCTCTGAATGAGAAAGACCTGGTTTTAGAGTAAAAATAATTTCAGCTTTTATAAAAAGAATAACTGCAATGCTTATATATGACATTGCTTTATAAGAGATCATTTTGTTATTCCAAAATTACAACCTTAATAAATGTGCTTTCCTTGGTGAATTTGAGGGGACAGACTCCCATCTGTGATAAATCAGTGTTGCTCCAACGATTTGAATATGAATCAAACAGAAGCTTCTAATTGTCCATATTTGTTCTGCAGAAATAATATATTGAAGCATCATATATAGCCAAACACTTTTTTGACTGAAATGATTGTATCATTAACTACAGCAAAAACTGGAAACAAACAAAAGACCTCCATCTGGGACTTCATCTACATCTAAAAGCACATCACCAACTCTCACACCTTCCCCATCGCCCTCTCCACCTCCTAAGGTTCACAACGCAGAGTCCTCTCTCTCATCTTCTCACAGACAGGCCAAGAGCAATGGCTCTAGCAGTGGTACTATTACAGAGGACGGTGAGTAAGTCACTGTAATTATAGGAGATTCATTCATCAAGAGCACCAAGTGTTTGAAAGCTGTAACTGTACTGGATTAGTGTGTATCTGCATGAGAGTGAGAACCTTTTTATTTCTAGAAATGTTTAAATTCCTGCAGTAACTATGGCTATTTTTCTCCCTAAAGCTGTGATCCCTGCCATTTGGAGGGAGGTTGGTACCATCTCACAGTTAGCATAGAGCGTGTAGGTTGGCTACTCTTAAATAGCATCACTTCCTTCTGGTTGCAGTCCTTCAATCCAAAGGTTTTCACCCTTTGCTGAGGGTAGAAAATGCACTTTCTCCACTTTCAAAATGATTTTTTTTTTTAATAAATGCGATGAAGCATGCTGCTACAGAAATAGAATTTTGACTCATAGCAAGTCATAGCTATATGAAGTTGAATTTTAAGAGCTGTGTTGCATTTTTTTTTTAATTGCAAAAATACCCTTGTTTTGACTTTATTTTTAACTTTAGGACATTGCAAAGGATAATAATGTTACTATTTTTCCACTAAGGTTACTGCTTTTCAAGTTGAACTTCTAGGTATAAATTACAGAAGTTTATTTGAAAGTTTTATGTTACTGCATTGGAAATAGTATGTGAATTACTTTTGTTTTCTTCTATAAATATCTCAAAAAAAAAAAAAAAAAGAAAAATCAACATGACCCAGAATATTTTCAGTAAAAAGTTTGGGTACCATTTATGTGGTTTCTGCAAGGGACACTTTGTACTATTTTTGGGCTTTTTTGAAAGTGTCCATGTTAATTTGGTTTTCATTTATGCTATCCTTGTCCACTGACACTGTACTTTGTTTGACACTAAAGAGGCTTGATAGTTGACTTGCTTTGTGTCTTCTTATCATGGCTTAGCAGTAACTTATTGTACCGACTCCTGGAGAAAATCCTTTCACATTTTAGTTAGGGTCATCTTATAATGATGGCTTGATACTGTAAGAGTTACTGCTTCAGAAATACATAAAGTGAAGAGAACTCTCTGTTGGATAATAAGGGAAATTCCCTGAGACACCAGCTGTTATAATCACACCTGAAGAAGCAGGGTTTTGTGACCATACCACTAGTGCCATGATACGGTGAGTTTCCTTTGTAGCAGAGGGGATAGGTTGTTAGAAACCTAAGTAATTCTGGGTTCCTTGTGTCCTAGTTAAGTAGCCCTTTAATTCAAGGGCTTCTTTTACTGTGAGTTGGTTCTGCAGCAACAGTACAAGTGCTTGTAGGCCTCCCCAGCAGTAATCAGAAGAATAAGTAAAGAATGACTGCAATGTTAACTTTTGTTTTTCTTTCAAGTAAACTTAAATGAAGTAGGAAATGGATTTGCTTTAAATATTATTGTTAAGGAACAGTAGGCAGCAGAGTTCAGAGTTGTGAGTGGTTTCTTTTTAGGCAACCACTTGGTGGACCATCAACAGCTTGTCCCTATCCTGAGAACCGGTGATGCAGAGAATCATGAAAGACGAAACCATGTGAGAGTAAAAGGAGGCTCTGAAAACTTGGAGAAAGGTAATCTTGACCTACTTAATACTGCTGAGTAGTTCAAAAGAGGTGCTAAGTAGGAGCAACGTGGCAGAAGTAGTAAGAGCTCTGAGAAACTTTGCTTTCTCCAGTGATGTACATAAGGAAACAAGGTATGAGTAGTGCAAAAGACAAACATAGTGAAAAAGTAAAGGAGAAACAATGTTATGCAAGAGTTGTAAAACTCAGAGGTTTCAGGTTTTGTTCAAACTTAAAATACAGGAACTAGAAGAGAGAAAGAGGAAAAGAAAACGTGAAAGGCCTGCAGCTGAAAGCATTGTCTCTGCATGGGAGAAGCGATAGATATTATAGTTGCTTATGACAGCAAAGCTCTGGGCTCAGAGACCCTGTAAGCTTCTTCTCATATCACAACCTGTAATTTAAGTACACCAATGTGATGAAAAATCAGAAGGCTAAGTAACAACCTAAAAAAAAAAAAAAGGTTAATAATATATTTATGGGCCTGTAATGAAACTTTTATTTTCTTTTTGTAAAGTGATATTTTTCATCAAACTACATGGAGAAGTTCTCATGCTGTTTTTAAAGCTGGTTACCTCTTCTCACGGATTAACCTTAGCTAGGGTACTAAAGCTTTTACCCTGAAATGATGCTGACCTTTACAAATCATGTTAAGCATAATAAATTGTTTGACCTTGAGGTAAAAACCCCAAATCCTAGCACAAAATAGAACTCAACTAGAATTTTTCACTTCAGTTTTTCTATGGGCTCTTGTATGTAAATAAGGAGGCTTCCAGAATGGTTTATGGAAAAGTATGTCCATCTCAAGATAGTTGATGTCTTTTGAAAAACTTAGAGAGTGAGATTCTGTTTCATGTTTCAACCGATGATGAAAGAAAAGGGACAGTCAAAAGACAAAGAAGTGAAATAAATAAAAATGAAGTATATTTGGAAACAGAATAAAATATCTTTTCAGTGAAAATGAGTTTATATGGGAAGTATTAAATACAGTTTCGTTATGTAATGTAATCATTCATGTTCTTAATTTTGCCTATGACTCCTTAGTTTAACTGACTGCTTTGCTACTTCTGGGAAAAAAAATTAGTCACTTCTGACAGCAAAGCAAGAAAAAGAAACGGAATCCTTAATTGAGAGGGGTAGTGTGTAATTAAGAGAGGCAATGACATGTTCTTCTAAAACTGCACTTATACTTTTAATTGGCTAATCACATTTTAGATGTATGGAAGTAGTCACTATCAGGCCCTTAACTTTTAATTTCCTTAGACTTTAGGAGGAAACCCAATATCCAGTGCTGTTACCCTTGGAAAGTAAGCTTATGAAACTTAGATTCTGCCCAGGTTTGATCTTGGCTGGACCATGTTCAATATGCCTGAATGCAAGGCTGTCTTAGTTTAGATGAAAAACAAGATATGTTATCAGAAATTAAGTGATTTTAATCAGATAAGGAAAAAAATCCCAAACAAAGCCCAGATGGTACAGAAAAGATAACAGTTCTTAGCTACAAATCTGTGCGTGTACAGAACAGAATTAAAGACAATTGTGATTGAGATCTTAATATGAATCAAGTTCTGTACCCAAGCTCTGGTGGTGCAGGTCTCTTTAAGAGCAGCAGCTGCCGTCCTCCCCCCAAACCCTCGCATCACACTTGGAAAAGGGAAAAAAACCCCTGAGACTACATCAAAGGTGCTTATGGAGAAGAGGTTCAGATATGCCCTTGTTGTATCAGTTTCTGAATGAGCAACTGGGTGGTTGCTTGCTCTACACTTCGCCTTTCTGGATCATGATATGGAAATATTCCATTCAGTTCATTCCCTGCTTGAAGAGCTTTTCTGTCCAAACTGCACTACCTGGGATGGCCACCTGAGGCTAAGCACATGTGTTTCAGGCACTGAAGTGCCTGAGTTTTCCTCAGTGGTTTGATTTTTTAAAATCCTTTTAATGTTGAAGAAAATGATACAACAGAAAGATTTTATCCTAGCAACGTAAAACTAGATAGGATTACACTATACTGAAGTAGGTGAGAACACTATAATAATTTAATTTCTGATGTAGAGTAAATGTGATTATATATTCCACACAGTGATATATGATGTTTTAATGCATATATTCAACAGTGAACAATGCAGAGATCACTTAAATCTTTCTGGATCCATGGAGGACTTTATTTTCTTTTTCTTTTTTGTTATTACAGATGAGCTGACTGGTATCCTTAAAAAATTGTCCCTTGAGAAATATCAGCCCATTTTTGAGGAACAAGAGGTACGTCTATTTTAAAATATTAATTTTTACTGTTTTAGAAAAAGTAGGGTGCAACACACATTGTCTCAGAATTGCGATCCAGAATCTCAAATCTAAAGTTTTATAACATTTCTGATTGCAGAGAGGACCTTGAAACATGGACTCAGCGGTACTCCTGGCACTCTCCAGATAGTGCAAATATCAGCACTTTTTACACTGAATCTACAATTTTGATATAGATAGGAGTTTCAGATTTTTTCTCTTATTTTTACACTCTACTTTTTCTATATATGTCTGTATACAATGTGGCTAAGCAGTTAGTAGGGTATACTGTATCATCCCTGGAACGATCCTCATTTGCACATGGAGAACAACAGGGTGTGAGTCACCGAGATGGTTGATTTCTCTTCTTTATTAACTATGAAAGCAACAGGAGAATTAAGTTGGGGAACTAAATATAATTGTAGATCAGGCCTATGATAATGACTTGCTTGAATGTTGCAATGAAAGGAAACATTGCTGAAATTAAGTAAAAGTAATTCATTACAATGTTTAAGACAGTATCCGATGTGAGCAATAATTGTGCATGAGTTTGGCCAGGTGCAGAGGGTAGTTCACGCACATAAAATAAATAGACGTTACTATAGAGTTCAAGATTCAGCACCACAAATCCAGATTATTTAGCTGTATCACAATACACTGGTCTTTCTACTGTTCTACATGACAGGGAGGGGAGCATTTCATACAAATGAATATGCTATGTGTGTGAAGGTTATATCAATATAGTAAGTTTTAGATGTTTATTTTCATCACAGACTTATGGATGTGTTGATATAATAAAAACTAATACATGTATAAACTCTAGGTTTTCCTCAGGAGACAGTGTAAAAGTACACACAATATTCTGAAATTCCAAAAATACTTAGGGGTGTGTGGAGTGGGAGGAGTATGGGATGAGTGCAAGAAAAGGAGAGAAATCTCAGGTTTATTCAACTAGCTGCTGCTCTATTTAGAAGATTTTTTTGTGGAGAGTTATACATTTTGTATTGATAGTGCTTGTCTGAAAAAATATTTAAAAATCCATTAGTATTTTAAA
The DNA here is from genome assembly GCA_013389885.1 of Geococcyx californianus. Taxonomy (NCBI): domain Eukaryota; kingdom Metazoa; phylum Chordata; class Aves; order Cuculiformes; family Neomorphidae; genus Geococcyx; species Geococcyx californianus. The sequence goes on from VWPV01031564.1 coordinate 35,780, forward strand.
TATACTGTCATAATTGAATTATAAACAGCAGGTTTAAAATGTGACAACAGAGTGGTAAAGTGAATACTATTTGGTGCTGGTAATTCAAGAAAAAAACTCACCACTTTTAACCTGTAATAGTGTTGCAAATTTGGTAAATTTGCCTTGTCTTTTGTTTCATATGCAGGTGGATATGGAAGCCTTCCTTACACTTACTGATGGTGATCTTAAAGAGCTAGGTATTAAAACAGATGGATCAAGGCAGCAAATTTTGGCAGCTATTTCTGAACTGAATGCAGGAAAGGTACATTTTGAAATACTGTGTTCAGGGTTTTCTGATATTGTTAATTCAACATGCATTTCAAAATTCAGTTGCAGATGTTAGTTAGAAAAGCCAAATTAATGTTCTCCAAACAAAATATTTAATGCATTTGATTAGTGAAAAATATTTTCTGCTGTGGTACTCCATGTTCTTTTTCATTAACTCTTTCCTAGTTTGGTGACTGTACAGTTCTTTTACAGAATATTGGCAATTGTATCAGAAGCTATTGATAACTTAAACATTGGCAATATTGCAGTTACTGAATGTTGGTTTCAATGATGCTAAAAAGAGTTGTCTGTCCACTATCGTCCAGTTCTAGAATATAATGTAAAAGGAAATGCTTTGTGTAACACGTTTTGATTTCTGTGTGATTAGGTAAATAGCACATCTCTCATTCCTTACGCTTCTGTTGCCTTTTCATTTTTATAATATAAAAATAAATAAACAAATAAACAGATTTGCTAAGAATGGAATACAGTAAGCAATAATCTTGTCAGAAGAATTATGGTCTGGAGCATCTCTTTAATTAAGCCTGCTGAAACTTCTCAGCTGCTTTTTTAGTTTTTAAGTCCATTCTCTCTCTAATAATAGAAGCTTAGATAAATAAAATATAGTTTCCCGAAGTTAATATCAACTGCAGCAAGTGATGAGGCTGAAACTGAGGGAGACAGATCATGCTCCATCCTATAGAACCATAAAGAAAACATAAAAATGTTTCTATTGCTGTCTGGTAGTTTCAGGGAAAGATTACAATGAGGCTTTCTACATATCTGACAGGTAAGGATTTTTTATTATTCCTAGTAGTACACTGTGACTTTCTGGGCATAGACACATATATTTAAACCTTTTTTTTGTGGACTCTTAATAAATCAATTTTTCAAACAGAAATTTTAAAATACCTTATTTTAATTTATTGTGCTTTTACAGGGACGAGAAAGACAAATTCTACAAGAAACTATACACAACTTCCACTCTTCCTTTGAGAGTAGTGTTAGTAACACGCGCCCTCCAGGTCATTCTCAGTGTAAGTAGCGCTCTAAATTAATTGAAAAATATATGGATACTTTTATTTGATACTGGATACAAGACAGAATGTGACAAATAAGCCACTTAACTGCTTTCTGGGTTAATGAATGATGCGTATCTGTGTCTTTTGCTGAAACTGTAGAGAAGATTTTAAGGTAAAAAGGTAGAGATATTTGTAAGATTTTTATACACACTTCAGTACTTCGCACTACAGATTTTTGTTACGCATTACTAAGCAGAGAAAATGGATGTAAGTATAGCAAACTATAACATATGGTATACTGTATATAAGTGGATGTATATACAACAGCAGTGGGAGGTGTGTTTCTGTATCATACAAAATTTACTTTTGCATACTTTTTGTAGGAGACAATTTTCTTTGGTCTGACCAAGGAGATTAAATATATTCAAAGTTTACAATTTAGTATACTGGCTTAGATAACTATTTTTGTTTATGTATTTATGTATGTATGCATTTAGTTATATTGCATAGGTAATATTTTTTTATGATTGTCTACAGTCAATTTCTTTGGCATACAGCTAATCCAACCACCAGGGTTAATTGATAGCAACGCGTGAGAAGCTGCCCTTTAAAAAATACTATCTATAATCAAAATGTACAGAAAGTTGTTGCTGAGCTGTAACAAATGAATACATTTACTGCAGTCACCCTGAGTTATGAAAGTTGCACGTCCCTGTCCTGCAGGCCACCTGAGGAAAAGGCAGATATACCTCTGTTACTCAGGGTTAAGGAATGGAGCAAAACCTATTTGTATGTGTATTTCTGGGTCCATGGTTTATGAGGAACATGAAAGCCATTGAATGGCCTCAAGAAATTCATCATGTTAAAGTGCCTCTTACTTGAGTTGCTTATTTTACTGCTTGCATCCACTCACAAAATAACAATTTGCTTAGTAATTAAATTTAATTAGTAATTATATTCAATAATATTTGAGGTAGTGTATACTTTAGGAGGCCTTAACAATGAGCAGGTCCCAGTTGCTCCAAACTGCATCAGCTGAATTTGAGTAGATATGTGAAAGCAAGTGCTAACTGTAGTCCTACTGCTGTCTTAGGGAAAACAGGGCATTGCTGAGGTCGTTAGTCAACGTGGGCTTCTTGCTATATTCTGTATAGACTACTTAGCTGAAAGCCACTATCAGGAGTCACTGTGTGCATCTTGCAGCTTACTTACTGTTATCAGAGTAGTGAGCACCTATAGGAACTTCTGGATGTGTCTTGATAACATCCCAGGCTTGAAGATCCTCTTCTGTAGGTGCCATTAGGTGAGCAGAAGCTGCTTTTTTGGGATTTGGTAACATGGTACAATGAAGTGGAATTACTCAAGAACTGAAGAAGCATACAGATGTAACGTTTCTCCAAGTGACTTGCTAAGCCTAACCACTGAGCTTAAATGTCTCGAAGACAGCAAAAGACAGTAACAGTGACACAAATTTGGGAGAACATCCTTTTATAAGAATGCTGGAAACAGTGGCTTCTGCTGTTGACAAGATGCTGCAAGGAGACTGCCCATCAGAGATCTAGTTTTGGGGTTTTGTATGTGAGAGCTCCATGAGATAGATTTGGTATGAAACAGCAACAGAAGCACTAACAGAGAAGGAAGAGAAAGAGAAAGTTTCTGCACCAGGTAAGCTGCTTTTTAGTGTAAAAAGTAGCAGTGGGACCCTTATGCAGTCTCTGGAACTTGAAGTAATTTCCAGGAATCTGTAATGTTTTAGAGAATAAGAGCAGCTGTACTGAGTCAGATCCAAGGTCCATCCATACAGTTGTGTTTGACTTTCTTGCCTGATCTTATTTGGCATTGTTGTGAAGAGCTGCTTCCTTTCATTTGCTCTAAACTTGCCATGTCCTGACTTCTTTTGTTTCATCCTACTGGATCAGAAGATACAGTGAACAATTGTTCCCTCTTCACTGCCTCCGTGTTACTGGTTGTTTTACAGGTATCTGTCATATTCTTCCTCAGTCATGTTTTTTTCCAGATGTAGGACTTAAAGGCTGCTTAATCATTCCCTATACCATAGGTTTTCTGACCTCTTATCCTTTTGTACTATATCCTTTCAGACTTGGGAATACCAGCCTAGCATACAGTATTAAAGATGTAGGCATGCTGTAGATTTACACATAACACAGTAATGTTTGTTTATCAGTTGTGTTCTCTATTTTCAGTTCTCTTACCCTTTCCTAGTTATTTCTAGTACTCTGCTTTTTTGGCTTTAAATGAAGACTGAATTTGTATTAATTGGAGCTATGTCTCATAATCCAGCTCATCTACTGAATTCAAGCTTAGAGGCTATCATTTTATATAACCACTTCTACTTTATTTTTTTCCATATGCCTTATTTCATATTACTTCAAATTCGTCAAAATCTTATTGTCTGGATACTGATGTCCTTGTCATGGTGTCCTTTTGCCAGTCGTGTGTTTGCCTTTCTTTTTATTTACATAGGTAACTTAGGAAAGTTTGTCACTTCACTCTGTATGCCCTTTCAAAATCATACATTGAATGTCATGAGTCCTTGTGCAGATTCTTATGAAATGCGAGTGGTGAATTTCTCTGCTATAGAAAAAAACACTATTTACTGTCACCTTCTGTCCTCTGTCTTCCTAGCCAATTATTTATCCACACAAGAAATTTTCTTTTTACCCTGTTGCTTTGTTATTTTCTTAATAGCCAGCCTTGGACTGCGTGGAACACCTTTGAAAAATCCAGGCATCAAGTAGATCTCTCTTATCTACCATACTGTTAGCACCTTCAGGGAATTCCAGTAGGTTGTTGAGGCAAGACTTTTCAAATTCCTTTTTGTTTTCCACAAAATTTCAGATTCTTTCTTACAGTTTATGCTAATCTGCCTGATACTACTGGCTGTCTCACTGGTCTGCGTTTTCCTGGATCTCCTCTTGAAACATAAAAATGACATTTTTTTAATCACTTTTCAGTTATGTGGCAATTTAAACAGGAACCTGGGCTCTGTACTCAGCAGTTCAGCTGCTTAATCCTGGTGTTCCTTTAGAACATCTATCTTAGCAATGTGTTATTATTTGGTTTGTGTGGTTTTTACCTTTTTTACCTATTTGCCTTTTTTTTAACCCTTTTTTTAAACTTTTTTTTAAAATCTTTTTTTACCAGTACTTAAGGTTACGATACCTTGTACTCCCACTTATAGAAGATTTCTGAAATGGGAACCTTCACAAGCTTTTTTCCCATGGTGAATACACTGAGTTCTTCTGATGTGAACTTACTTAGAATCATAGAATCATCTGGCCAGAAAAAGCCTATAAGATCATTGAGTCCAACCGTACCTGTCCCCTTAGTAGCTAATCACGCTCTAATCATTGATTGATAACATGGTATCTGTAACTGGCTGCCTCCTGTGATGTGTTCGAAAAATAGTATGTGAAATTTGTATGGGTTTTGCATGGTCCACAAACACTGGCTTCTCTACAGCTCTTCCCAGGAGCCTGTCTGGACACCATTAGCAAGAAAGCCACTTATCATTTTCTCTTTTGGAAAGTTAGATGTAGCTCACAGGATCACAAAAACATCCTGCTCTTCCAGCTGTGTCAATATCATTGTTTTCACACCTATCCCTGTGATTTCCTCAATGTTTTAAGTAATTTAAAAAGCTCAACACCTAAAATGGCGCAGCTGCCAGTGTAGCTCTGCTTTTATGAAGTTGCCAGCTTTTAGGGGTGTAAAGACTTAATGAAGTACAATCCAAACATATCCATAAGACTCAGAAATTAAAAAAGCAAGGAAAAAAAATATCTTTACTTTCTGGAAACGGCTTAGAATTGTGGGAGGTCTGTAGACTAACTACCATCACTGAGGCTCTGCATGTCTAAAGCTTCCAGAGCTTTCCCCATCCGTATAGTTCCAGTGCCCACTTAACTTCACTTCCCTCAAATCCCTCAATCCACACTAACCAAGCTGAGCTCCTTTCCTGCTGCCACTGGACCAGGAGCTGTTGATGCTTGTCAAACCTGGTGTAAGATGGCAGTCAACAGAAATAGAAACGCGCCTAGATGAGTGTTTCCAGAATGGAAAACAAAAATGCCGTGATTGTGAACATTTACACTTCTAAGGAAACAATAGGCAGAAAAAGTAAAAGCAAGGCCATGAGAAACAGAGGACTGAAGATAGAACAACACACTTGTTTAGAGAAGATATTGGAGTTTCTTCTCAATGTATTTTTGGCAGCAAAATCAGTTACTGACTTGTATCCTTACCTGCCTTATGGTTGAGCACCTCCTGCTGGGGTCAGTGCTTCTGAACTTGCTCTGGTACTTGCTACAACGTCCCGTAGAAAAGTTGTTAAGTGTTTGTTGGGTTTTGGCAGAGGAGCTATTTCAGTTATGATAAAGCTCATTGTTGGGAGGAAGATTTCTTTTGTATATCGGTTGCTGTGTCATCCCAGGGGCTGGAAGTGAGATGACTGCTTTGTGGAAGACAACAGGCTTTGACATATATTTGTTTTCTGTTGGAAGGATACTGAAACCAGTTCCTCTCTGCCCTACAGTGATATGGGCTTAGGCTGTAGGAGCTTCATATTCCAATCATTGCTTGAACATGATAAGGCAGATGACTGCCCATAGTGTGGTATAAATAATTACAGCTTGCTAGACTTGTAAAGACATTAGGTTTGGGGGCTCCATAGTTCTTGTCCCTATTCTGAATAGGCAAAAGTACTTGTATGGAGAGTGTTGCCTCCATCTTGTTATTAATGGAAATGAATTTATGACCTTCAGAAAATTCTGCTGGAATTAATTCATTCCAAGAGTGAATGTTATGGAGGTTTTTAGCACTTTGGTACTTTTCAAGGGAAAAAAATACGGCTTGGGTAATTGCTAATGTGTGCTAATCACCCTGTCCATGACAAGATAAACTTCTAGGAAGAGACTGCTTCTTTATAACCCAGTGAACTATGTCAAATACAGAATCAGCTTGCTAGTTCACCGTTTAAATTTAGAGCAAATAACCAACCTATGGAGGCATGTGGCAAGATGTCTGCTCTGAGGAACAAAACGTTTCTCCTTAATCTGGACTCCAATGAAACAGCAAGTGACAGCATGAAGTTGAGATTTCTGAGGAAACTGAATTTAAGAAATTGTATCACTCGGAGAAATGTTTATGTTTGTAGTTTGAGGCAACCTTTTTGCTTACGTGATTCTAGTAAGAAAGAATATCGGACTCTAGGAGTGTCCAGTTGCCAGGACTATTGTTCAAGGTTTTTTGGGGAGTGGCAGTCGTGTCAAGATTCGTTCAGTCGTCAAGTGGGTAATTCAAAGGTTGAACAGATTTGGTGGTGGTGTACAGGTTAGTTGGAAGAAATGACACCAAAGGAAAGTGTGCTGCATCTCAATACAGACTTGCCAAATCAGAAACAAAAATCTGAAAAATGTTCACGTGGATTCTGTGAAAATCCTTGGAAGAAAAGGAGCAAACCAACTGAAATGATTTCTTCCCGAAGAGTAGAAATGAAATCCCATGTGCTAGTTGTAACACTTCCTTACACATGTGTTATATTTTAGATATATGATAAAACAGTTCATGGAGTTAACCTTGCCCAAGTCTGGGACTTAAAACAGATTTTGCTGTCTCTATAAAAATGACAAGGGAAAAGGAGAACATCCAAGGCTTATAGCCTGAAGGAGATAATCTTTTTTTTTTCTCCTAGGTCATTTCTTAACCTCTTTATGGAGAAAAAAAAAAATAACAAAGGCTTGTTGGGGTTGAAGCTAACTGCCAGTTAGCTTAGTTTACCTTCTAGTATCAAATTTATTGACATACTTGAAAGAAAAAGATGAGCCTAGTCACTTGGTATAGACATCCAGCTCCTCTCCACCAACACTCAACACTTCTCTTACAGCAGCTGAGAAGAAAACAAAAAACCCCAATATCTAGCAAGGGCAATGAACAAAAAGGAGGATTTGGACAGCAAAAGAATAAATTGAATGTATGCCAAATACAAGTTGAATGAAGAGTAATTATGCCTGTGATAAAAAAAGAATGTGATGACATTCAATCTATAATTCTTTGCAGTAACACTGGTCTTCCAGTTTCTCTGTACATAGAATGTTATGTTGCATATTGATACATACCTACACATATGTATCTTCAGATACATATATACATATCTTAAAAGATGTGAAAGAATAAAGTGGAAGAGAATGGGTAGTCATTGGATGCGGAGTAGAAAATATTAAATGAAAAATATCTAAAGGAAGGAGTTAGAGAGATTGTAGAGTGAGAAGTGAAAATAGGAGCAAAACAAACATAGATTTGTAAATAAAAATCATACAGGATTCAGGTAGTCAATTGCTGGGAAGGTATACCTTGAAAAAGGAGAGACACTGGAAAGCCTTGTGGAAGTAAGCCACATCTCTGTACAGGAGAAAGCTTAAGATGAGTAAAATGAATTACAGCATCAAATTGCTGAAGTCTGGTATAGTATTGATGTTGGGAAAGATGGGTCTGTTTCTGGTAGCTGTGGAATTACTTTGTCTTCTTTCAAGTTGTGAGTTGCTGGTTGCAGTTTTTCAAATCTTATTTTTTCTTTTACAGCACCTGTTGGCTCTGTAAAACCACAAGAAGCTGTTTCTCCTAAGAGGTAGCTCCTGGAAAAAAACAAATTCTTTTTTCTTATGGTGAAGTTTGGTATCTGGCTGAGTACATCCAAGTGTACAAATGAAAATTTGAAAAGTTAGTCCCAACTACACCTGTATAGGACTTACAACTTAATTCAAATCCCACAAAGAATCAAAGAAGAAAATAAAGAGATTACTTTTGCAGTTCAGTGTAAGTGTTGAATTGTTTGAGGTGTCAGTGATCTTTGAGGAGAACAAAGCCAGAAGAGCAGGAAGATTGAAGGACCACATAAGAAGATTCATATTTTCAATTCTACTCTTGCCTATAGATGAAGAACCCATATGAGGCCTTCATGGGCAAGGTCAAGAACAACAAAAGCATGGAAGAAGGTATGAAAACCAACAGGAATTATGAGAGCTTCTACCTAGAAAAAAAAGTACATGAATTGAATGTCCATCTATTGGCTGGGTACTGATAAAGGAATAAAAGTTGGAAGTGTAATGATTTCATGAGAAGGAATATAATGAAAAAGTAATGCTGCATTCTTCATTAACCAAAATACACTATATTCAATATTAAGAGATTAGAACAGGAGTAAAGGTAAATATGAAATACCTTTTCGTAAAAATAGCACTTTATTTAAGGAAATGCATAGTCTGTCACCAATATTTAAACAGAAATAGTGTTAAAATTTTTTGACACTAAAACCATTTGACTGATACCGGCTGTGTTTTTTTCAACAGTAACACTAGCAAATTCTTAAAATACATTTTTGTAAGTTCACTTTTATAATAATTTTGAAAGGACTAGTCTAATTATTATGAATGGAAATAATTTTCTGCTTAGTAAATACAGGTTTTTGTTGAGCAATTAAAATGCAAGTTATTAAAAGCCTCTGACACTATATCTTTCTGAGTACTTGCAAAAATCTTAACTTTACTACTGGCTTAATTCAGTGTGAGTCCAGGAGTGCTAATGCTGGTAAAGTAAAGAAGATTCTTGGAGCTCAAATGCAGAGAAGTGATTACTTCTGTAGAGAGTAAAAGATTTTACATTACTCCACCCTCCTTCCTGTACTAGTTTTAGTGGAGTTTAGAGAAAATAGGGTTAGAAGTATGTACAATGATAGAGATAAAGGCACCAGTGAAAATGTTAATGCCTCTGCCGTCCCTCTGAGGTGCCTTTGGGTGTGTCAGCGTGCTGTTGTGACCTCCCCCAGGCCACAGTTGCAACCCTTGGATCACTTAGCACAACTCCTGACTCACCTGAAGCAACACCTTGCTCCCCTCCCCCCACCCACTTCCCGCCTTCCACACTGCTTGTTGATCTAGAGGATATTGGGCACCTGAAAGAAGGGAAAAGAATTCCCACTGGGAAAAGAATTCCCACTGGGAAAAGGCGTTGAATTGGAGCCTTAAGGCTGCACCTGAAACTGCATTGCCTAAAGCATCAGTCACCCTGAGAGCCTGAATTGTGACCCACGTGGTGCGGTTGCCTGTAACTTGTAAATATTGCGGAATTACATCTTCCAGGTTGTGACTCAAATGAATATTAAAATATCAAATGAATATTTAAATTTCTGATGCAAGTCAATTATCTCAAAGTCCTGTAAGTAGGTAATCTTGTGGGAGGCCATTTTGGTTCTTTTGGATCACAGCAGGCTGCGTCCAGCAAATTCTCCCTGAGCTGGGATGCCTCTCAGGAGTAATGTGTGGAATAGTTTGCTGACAAAGCAGATAGAAAGGCCAAGGCAAGTCTGACTTCTCAAAACTCGACTAAGACCTATCAAGGAACGCCTATGCATTGAGTAAGTACTTTCACTGATATCAAGAAAAGGGAAATTTTAACAGTAGGGTAGCCTCTTTATTAGTATCTGTCTTAAGTATTAATTTATCTCTGTGTACATGTATATGCTTATGTCTCTGTGCTTGTGTATATGCTTGATGATGTAGATACCATGTAAGAAATGAGTAAAACTTTTCAAATCTGTAAATAAGTTGTGGTTTTGATGTTAAATATTAAATCGGTTTATGATTAATTGCTCCTAAAAATCCAACTGTTTTAATCTGTCTGAAATAATTATTAAATTCTAAATTGCTGCTAAATCATAAACTATGTCAACTATTCCATCTGCAACAGTCAGCTGATTCTGTGATGGCTTCATTGGTTTGGCCATCTGAGAGCCATCTGAGGTACAGTTCCAAGTTGCTGACAGCGAACAGCAGAGCAACTTAGCTGTGCCAGGTTACACCAGCTGTGCCGTATAAGAGCTGACCCTCTAGGAGGAAGAGGAGAAGAGGTTACAAGGAGGGCATTGCACAAAAAAAGATGGTTACAAGCTGATTAAGACCATTGGAGCTCATTAGTACTGTTAGGTCCTTGGCAGTCATGCTATTATGATTTCGGGCGTTATGCCCAAGAAAATCACTCCTTATGCGGAATTGTGCTTCAGGATTAATTTCAGCTTTAGGGTAAAATATATATAATTTCTGCTTTCATGGTTTTCAAGAGCAGCTACTAAAGATGACATTGCAGGACACATCTACAGAAATGTTGGGTGCAAACTGTATAGTATTAAGCTAATGACCCTATTCTTTCCTGAAGAAGCATGTAGAGGTTTGATTAAAACACTTAAATGCAGGTTAAACTGCAGCTTCGTATTAAGACTAGAAAACAGTTGCTGCTTATTACCCAGTGCCTGTGGGCACTGTGGCAGCACAATTTAATGCAGCGGGTGGTGATCCAAGCATCTGATAGACTGCAGAGAGTTACCTCAAGCCCACTACTAGGGAAACCTCAAGTTCAGAAAGCTTCAGGCCATTCATGTTCAGAGCTTGTGGGCCTTATTCTTGAGAAGCACTCACCTGTGTGATAAACTGAGTCAAACCCCCTTTTTTTTTGGTCCTTTCCAATAAGACAACAACAGTTCAGTGTGAAAAAGACTTTGCAAGGCTGAGAAACGCATTCTTTGTAATATCTAAGAGGGTTCAAATTCACATATACCATAGCTCAGAAGACTGTAGGAGCCTCAAGGCTATAAGGCAAGGTAGGAACATGCTTTGTTCCTTTGACTGAATCTGTCTCACTGTGCAGAAAATAATTGAAGATTCACAGAATGTGGCCCCATAAAACATTTATTGGTAGCTATATTTATCTACCAGTTCCTAAGATACATAGTGACTGAGGATAAATATTGCTATAAATGTTGGGATTTTAGCCTAAGCACATCAAAGAATGAGCAGCAAAGAGAACACTGTTGAAAGACATTGACCAGCACATAAGTGTTTACACATCAGGCAGAAAGCGTTCCTCAGACTTTCCCATCAACAAGTCTTATTATCTAAAGAACTAGTTTTATTAATACAGGAACAAAATTACATAGTTTTAAAGTTTGGGAACCTTTCATATCTTCTGCTGCACTTACATCTTAAAGGTAGCCTGTTCCTTATGCCTGATTTGGCTGCCATCATGAATGGAGAAACAAAACAATTTGCTTCCAGTAGCTGTTTGTTATGTCTCTGAGTGGACATAAGTTCGCAGCCAACACCTAGGCTTGTATGTCTCTGTGAGGTCTGACATGGGCAGCTGTATAAACTCCACTGTAGTCACTGGGAGTCTGGTCAGTATAGTCACTGGGGCCTTAAAACCTAGTATCTGACCAGCCTAGACCAGATGCTTGGTTCAGTAGTCCAGACATCTACTGGCACTTGCATGTTTTAGGGCACCCAAAGCATCCATAAGGAGTGCCAGACATGACACTATGTGAAAGTTATGATGAGTTTGTTTCTTGCAAACTGACACTTGGACAAAGAGACCATTCAGAGATGGAGACTGTCATTTCATTGACTGTCCTGATTTGTCACAGATATTCAAAGGTGAAAAGCTGCTCTCATTTGCTCTTCATTTTCTGTGTCCTCCTTTTTAGTTTAAATGAAAATCTCTGTTAGCAAAGTTTGCACTGGTTACCTCATAATGAAAAGTGATACCTTCTGGGTTTTGCCAGAGGTAAACATGAGAAGAAACAGTTGTTCTGATTCGGTCTAGAATTATGAACTTGACTCATCTGTGGTTGCTAAGCCTAAAATATCTTATTTTGCTAACTACTGTTAGTTTACAAGAAGTTTTTATAAAGTTCTTTGAATTTAATTTTCTTTTTTTTCTACACTTTGAGCATTAATCAAGAATAGATTTTAAATAAAGATACTTCATTATCTGGAAGATTCAAGCAGTCATCTGTAGTATTTCTCATGCTTTAGCAAATGCCTCAGAAGCCAGGTAGCTTCTCAAGGGAATAACTTTGGTTTCCGGAGTGAAGTGGAACATAAAAATTCAGGCAAACAGATTTCTTTAATACCAAGATCACCTTAATTTATAATTGCTTGGCTGGTCTGATTCTGACACTAATAGCCTCGAACTTGCCACTTCTAGGTTTTATTTTATTTCAAAGCCCTCTTGGCAGTACAAGGGTGCACTTAGTGGGAACAGGTTTTGTCCATTAAATGTGTAACTTCTTATGCTATATTTAAAGTTCATTTGGAATACTTAATTTCCAGTCTCCCAGAAGTTTGTATTATTAAAATACACTGTTAATGCAACATCTTCCTTACAGTGTCACAACAAAAGAGTGTTTCAAACAAGTTTTTGCCACTTGTCATTCACAACATTCCAGTGTGCATTAAAACTTAATAAAGTTAACACGCAGTCATAAAACCAAAAGCAAATAGATTTTTGAAGTATGATTGCCATATTTCCAATGTTGCATCTACTGCATTTTCATTGGCTTTTTATTCCTCTCAGCTCTCATCAGTAGATATTTACAACGCTCTTGAAGTAGGTCTGTCTCATCTTGAGAGTACCACGTTATGGTTGTTAGCAGAGTAGCTGGTGTTGCACTGGAGCAGGGTTCCTGAAGGTGTTATGTGGGTATATGTGAATGTAGAAAAACAATCCCATTTAGGACACCTTCTTATAAAAGGTCTAGAAATATTCTGTGTTCATGTATGTATTTGATATGTGGCTGTGAGTTACTGTGTTTAGTAAACCAAAGTAATTTGTATCACCACAGAAGCTATGGCCTGTGATTAACTGGAGCAGAAATTTCTGTTTTGCTGAATTGGAGAACAAAATCACAGAGAGCAGCCAGCAAAGTGCAGTGGATTTGATCACTGTGGGCCTGATTTCAATTGTTCTCAACAGATTTGGTCATACATGTTTTTTATTCCAAGTCAGTCTCTCCTGCCAGTTTGTCCTGAGAAGGGGAAGAAGGAATAAAAGGAAAACAAATTGGAATAAGTTAGGGTTAAAAGAACAGAAAATTACAGATAGATTTTACTAAATTGGGATTACTGGTTTTCTTTACAGGATCTGCCTCTCCTTTAGTCTGTTTCTTGAATAGTCAGAATTAATACTGAATGCCCTGGGACTCACTTTCCTCAGCAGCTCAGGAAAGCACTCATTTTTTATCACAGACTTGGTTCAAAATCCATTGCTTACATTCCTGAACTGAGACACAGAGCAAAGAGAAAGCATCATTCTTTGTGCTGGTAATTAAATGGTGTGTGCACAGGTTTGCCTTTCCTGGTGTCTCAAGCCACAGAATACAGCTTCAATTTATGGATGCTCCTAATACATGATTGTATCATGTATCTCGTATCATGCATTGTAATTGCTTATTTTGCGTGTGGGCCAAGCACGCACACAAACTGCATTCCTTAACAATGCACAGATTCGTTTCACAGAATCACAGAATGGCTGAGGCTGGAAGGGACGTTTGGAGATCATCTTGTCCAGTTCTCCCCTGCTTAAGCAAACCAGCTAGAGCTGGTTTTGTGGGACCATGAGTATTGCTCTTCCCTCATCCACTGAGACAGTCGTAGAAAGCTATCAGGCTGGTCAGACTGGAGTTCCTCTTTTACCTGCATGCTGGATACCCCTAAGCACCATCTTAAAATATTTCAAAATAATTTCCAGAATTATTTTCTCCATCATGTTCCCCACAATCAAGGTGAGGCTGTTTGGTTCTTGTTCCTTTGATCCTCTTTCTTGCCCTTCTTGAAGACAGGGATGACATGCTTTCTTCCAGTCCTCAGGGACCTTGCCTAGTCACCATGACCTTTCAAGATAATTGAGTTTGTCCTTGCAATGACATCAGACAGCTCCCTCAGCACCTGTGGGTGCATTCGATCAGGTCTCATGGGCTCCTGTATATCATACAGCATCTCTTGGAATGCCATTTAAGGATATTTTGTCATCTCTGTGTGTGTCCCCCTTCAGACAATACTGTGGGTGTTCAGTGTACACCTCTACTAGTCTTTTGATAGTTTATAAACATACTCTTTAGGACTAGCACCCTATCATTTCAGTTGCACAGCAGTGGTACTCGTTCTTTGGGCTTGCTGTGTTGTTTTTTAGACTACCCAGTGATCCACCAACTTTGGTGTCCTCCTTCCACTTCCTTGAACAAAGTGAGTGAAAAGATTCCAGCTAACCTTTGCCAAGAATTTTTTGTGCTATCAGCATTCCAGCAAGTACAGCACCACTGTGAAGTGGGTGAGGGTCTATTTTAAAATGCCAGAACTCTGGTGGGCAATGAATATTCTGAGGAAAAAATCCAATCTAGTACATACTGAAGACTGCAATACCCTATGTTTTCTAGCCTAACCTAACATCACTCTTGGCACTCACCACTTTAACAAGTACAATAATACCAAACTCCTTTAGATAAATGCACAGTTAGGAAATACGGTATTTTCAGAAACAGACAGCAAATCTTGTAATAATAGAATGTCTTTTATGAATGTAGCCAAGGAGTTTTCCTGTGTTTTATTCAGATAACAGACTGTGAATTCATGCTGACTAGTAGTATGATTCAGCTGGTTAGCCAGCCAGCAGACCTGGGTCTAGCTCTAAGGAAAGCCAATTGCTCCAGGTGTTCTTCTCCACACAGTGATAATTATTTGCATCCAAGCTCTTCCTTATTTCATGGGCCTGAGGAGAGATGCACCCTCTGGAGTATCCTGAAATATTAACCTTGCTAATCAGGCAAAGATATTGACTTATAGTATTAGTATTGTCAATTTATTGCTCAGTTTAGAGGACAGTGGTGTTCTTGGATTAGGCAGTGCCTTGTGACAGCTACACGTACTGGATTTTGTGATAGCATTGCTTAAACATAATAAAGATGTACTTGTGGCAAATATGCTTGATGAGATGTTCTAACAAAAAAAGAGATGTCAGTTTGTACTTTCCAGTAATGATGTAATGAACTAAAGAGCCAAATAGTGGCCTGATTTGTACTGGTGTCATTCCACCAAATCCAAACCACTCTGGATTTAAGTGTGAAGAACTGTGACAGAATCTGGGCTGAGATAATTTAGAAACAGAGCATCCTACCCACTATGTCAGATCGCACCATTCCTGTGCAAGCATGATGTGTACACAAGGACAATGTAGGTATGCTTTTAGACAAGTAGCTGAAGCATGTGCCTTTAGATATCACTTTGATTTGTCAGACCTCACCTCCCTGCTGTCATTCATGTGCCTTTTTAGCACCTTGGAAGGCCATGCTGTGCTCTATTCTGATAAGCAGTAATTTGGTAAAAGAAGTATTATAAATGTTAATAACTGACTTGGTTTATATTACCTTTCTTTTCTGTTGGATCAAAGCAACTAAAAAGCAAATGTAGAGATGGAAGGACAAAGAGGACAAAAGAAAATTAAAAACACACACACCTCCCGTGAAACCCCTGGCTTATTTGGGTATAGTAACAAAATTAAGCAACTGATTTAGCTTGTTATGTGGCAATAAGCAACAGCTCTGTCATATGTTAGCCATTTTGTGCATGTGTACATTTCAAATTAATTTGGGAGAAATGTGCCTAAGCACAGCATGATTAACACCCTCTTTCTCTCCTGGAGACAACATACAGTATAGAAAAGTTCACACAGCATTTTCACAAAAGCATTTTTGGCTTTCTGCTGCAACTTGTTTTTTCCTCAAAGGCAGGAAAAGCCAAAGAAAAAGCAAATACAGAAGCCAAAGGTGATGATGGGATGGAAATCTGTGTTATGACTTCTTCACCTTCTAGGTATAGTTTTTCTATTTTGTGCTTTTAAGAAGACTTCTGACAAAGACACACCGGTGATTCCTTAGATGGAGCAAGAATGATTCAGGAAGAAAAGAAAAAGACACTCTCAGTGCTTCTTGAATTTTTGAATTAAAAATTGCATAGAAAGTCTTAAAACATGAATGGAAGATCTACAGCTACATTTTGGCTGAAATGTAATATTTAAAAAAATCAGAATACACTCCCTCATGTAGAAATTTCCCATTAAAAAACCCCAAGATTTTTCATTTTCAATTTCCAACAAAAATCTTTTTACCAGCTTTGCTGCATTCAGTTTATGTAGCTGGTTTTTTATCAGTCCTAGGTTTTTTTTTAACACTCCCCAGTGAGCTTGTGTTCCCTCTTAAGTGTCTATTATCAGCGCCAAGTGCATGTTGCAATCCAGATAACACATAACATTGTATTGTTTTTCTGTTTATAAATTAGAAGGATGTATTTATAATGAATGAAGCCTCAGACTGACGTCACTGTATGGAAGAAGTATTTATTTGTCTCATTGGGTTTGAATGGCAACATGGTACATTCTTGGCAATAGTTGTTACATGATAAGTTTAGGGATGAATATGTGACCAGGAAGGAGTATATCCTGCATTCTGTTCCTGCCTTGATAACAGATGTGTTGTGTGGTGTTGAGTAAATCAATTTTCTACCAGACTTTCCCTTCAGTAATTTTTCATCCTTAGCTCGTTGTGCAATGACCAACACTGACAGGAGAAAGCTCCAGAAGAATTAATATTGGCATTAGTGGTAAATGGCTCTTTGATCTGCTCAGTAAGTTCCAGGTGTTGAAATGAGAAAGTAAAAATGCTATAAAAGCATTGGTGTTTATGCCCAGAAAGGATCACTGCCATACCCCAGGCTTTGGATCACACTTACTCCCTAGATTTACAAAGAAAGCTGGGGAAAAAAGTGTGACTGGGAAGAGTCAGCACGAGTTTATCAACTGCCTGACCAGTGTGATTGCCTTTTATTATTAAATATCTAGATCTGTGGATGCAAGGACAGCAGCTTGACTTTAGAAAGGCTTTTAACACCATCTCTCACAGTATTCTTGTACCCAAGGTGAGATACCACTATTTGGATGAGTGGACAACTAGACAGTTAAAAAATTGGTTGGATGATCAAGCTCAGATAGTAGTAGTTAATGGTTTGTGCTTTACCTATCAGCCAGTAGTAAGTGGAGTATATAAGTGGTCTACCCTGGGACCTGTCTTGTTTAACATCTTCATGAATGACCTGCAGGAGGTGATGCTTGGCTTGCTCCTCAGCTTTGCAGGTGACACCAAAATAAAAGACCAGTTGCTATGCTCAAGGGCAGAGCTGTCATCTAGTTAGATCTGCACAGGGTGTAGGAATGTGCCAGCAGAAACCTTAGAAAATTCCACAGGGATAAATGCCAAGTTCTGTACCTGGGAAGTCAAAGGAATGCAAGCAGAGTGGTGTGGGAGGTCTGTGGAAGAGGACTTGAGGGGCCTGGTGGACATAAGCCAGCAACATTCTATGTCGGCAAAGAAAGCCAACAACATCCTGGGCTGTAGAAACAGCAGATTGAGGGGAGTGACAATACCCCTCTACTTAGTGCTTCTAAGACCCCAACTGCATCCATTTTTGGGACCCCCAGTATAGGAAATACGTGGATAAAAATGCAGTGAGTTCAGCAAGGGGATTGGAAATGGTTGGGGATTCAAGCTCTCTGTGAGGAAGGGGTCTTGGAGTGATACCTGTTCAGCCTGGGGAAAAGAGGGCTTTGTGGGACCTTCTGATAGCTATGCAGCAAGTGAAGACAGCAGCCTTCTGACAGCCTCAAGGAGATCATTGAGAAGCTGGAGCCAGGCTCTTCTCAGTAGCACAGGGTGGGTGGCCAGGAGGCAATTGCCATAGGCTGAAACAAGACTGATATCGGTGCTGTTTCATGACGAAGGTAGCCAAGCAGTGCAGCAGGTTGCACACAGGGCTGGTGCATTCTGCAGTCTTGTAGGACTTTAAGACCTGATGAAACCCTGGACAGACTGCTTTTATCTCTCAGCTGACCTTGTCTTGAGCAGGGAGCTGGATTAGCACATCAGACCTCCCGAGGATCTGTAATGAAAGGCTTCCACCAAATGGTACGCTGCTCTCTCCTTCCCACCTTGTGTCAGCTCCACGAAAGGAATGCCTGACATTTTGTGGAAAAAAACACCTTCTTCCAGCTCTCCATGACCTGTCGCTGCGTTTCGACAGGAAAGGGTGCATTAAGCATTCCAGAACACGAGAGGGTGCATTAAACATCCAGGACTTTCCTGGATGTAAACTGCTGCGGAGGGCGAGCTGATACACGCATCAGAGAGCTGATGTAACAGTTCGGCCTTTGCTTGCGGCAAGTTTGAGTCTTCTCACATCTTTCCATACCCTTCTCAGCGGCACCTCAGCCTCCGCGACCACGCCTTGAGTTATTCACGGCAATTGGCAGTCGCAGGAAGTAATGTTCCCTCAGCAAAAGCTCCAAGAGACCGCGTGATAACAGTGACCAAAGTTTAAGTGAGGTTGCGCTGCGGCTGCCCGGCCCCGGCTGCCGGGAGGAGCGCGATGCCAGCGATCGCCCGCCAGGGGGCGCTGCCGACTCAGCGTTGGCGCCGCGGCCGCCGGGGGACAGCGCCGAGGTGCGGGCTGGCGGGCACGGGGTGGGGGTGGCTGGGCGGGCTGGGGGAGAACTGTGCGAGCCGGGGGATGGCTGTGTGAACGGGGCAACATTTGAATGGGCTGGGCAGCAGCCTACTACCCGGGAAGTAGCTGTATGAACTGCGGAATAGCGGCCTAAGCTGGGCGATGGCTGTACGAACAGCGAATATCTGTACCAGCTGGATTGTAGCTGTGCCAGCTGGGAAAAAGCTGGGGAATGACCGAATGAGCTGAGGGATGGCCATAAAAGCTGGCAAGTGGCTGTACAAGTTGGGAGATAGCTGTATGAGCTGGGGGTAGCTGTACAAGCTGAGAGATAGCTTTGCGAGCTGGAGGATAGCTGTGTGGGCTGGGGGATGGCTGTATGTGCTGGAGGATGGTTGTTCGGGCTGGGGAATACTTGTACGAGCTGGAGAATAGGTGTACAAGCTTGGGGGTGGCTGTACAAGCTGGAAAATAGATGTGTGATCTGAGGGATGGCTGTACAAGCTAGGGGATGGCTGTATGAGCTAGGGAATAGCTGGCCACCTCCATGGACCTTTTCTTTGCAAACCGCTGTGGAATTAGTGGGTGCTCACACATCCCACTGTGACTCGCCTTGCCTCCACCAGTTGCTGCATCGTGGCCCCTGGGGAACCCCTACATTTCCCAGCCTTGTCTCCAGCAGGATGGGTGGTTCAAACGGACTGGGCCTCTGAAATACAGTGGGGGCGCTTGGTGCAGCCCATGGCCCTGGGTTGTCCCCCATGAGCTGGGGAGGAGGCTGGGAAAGCGCCACTGCGGCCAAAACACGTAGATCCCATGGCAGGGAGGGGGCTATACTTGCTCACTGCCCTGACAGGGACAGCAGTGGCTTCAGGTGGTGGAAAAGTCTCATAAAGCATTTGCATCGACTTTGCTGTACCCTGACCTGGGTCCCCAAGTTTACTGGGAGAGGGTGGCTCAGGAGGCAACCTGTACTGCTGTAACCACTTAATGCCAGTGTCTGAGCATTTTTGGCAGTTGCTCTCCCTTTTAACGCATTTGTTGCATGCAAGCTGATACACTGAGAGCTCCATCAAAGCTGGATGAACTCGCCAAACACTCTCTGAAACTGATATGGGGATCTAAGCTTCCCTCTGTTTATGTACAGGAAAGGAGTATGCACAAAATGATAGAATCACAGAGTACTTTGATTCGAAAGGACTTTTACAGGTCATCTAATCCAATCCTCTTGCAGAAGCAGGAACATCTTCAAACTGCATGAGGTTGCTCAGAGCCCCATCCAACCTGCCTTTGAATGTTTCCAGGGATGATGCCTATACTACCTCCCTAGGCAACCCGTTCCAGTGTTTCACCACCCTCATTGTAAAAAAATTCTTCCTTATATTTGGTCTAAATCTACTGTCCCTTACTCTAAAATCAGCACTCCTTGCCCTGTCACAACAGGCCTTGCTAAAATGTCTGTCCCTAAATAATACTGATGAGTGAGTTGCAAACCAAAGTTTAAATACTATCTACAATTGCCCTTGTGCCTTCTCTGCTCCAGCCATTACAATATAGATTTACTGTAGAAACAGGGTATAGGAAGCTCAAGGAAGGGAAAAGTGATGGGGATGACACATTCTCACGTAGGCCTCAAAACATACCAACGTTACTCTGCATTGCAGTCAGCATCCCCATTGCAGTGGGAAGCAGTTTAACTCACCTGAACCCTCCAGGCTGGGTATCTATTAGTTTAAATCATATGAATAAAAAAAAAAAAAAAATTATGGTAGTGAAAAATCTCTGATCTGCTTAAATTCTTCCGAATTTAGGCTTGGGGTTGAGTCATCATTATTTCCTGTCAAATGATTTTGTGAAGTCACCCAAAATAATGAGATGTCACTTGCCTGGATACATTAATAATTAGAAGGATTTATTGTAGCAGGCATCATGGGAAAGTGTAACTTTCCCATTAGATGTCCTTAATTAGAAAAGAATGTGTCAGATTTCAGATGAACGTAGGGGAACTACAACTATCCATTAAAAAGAGAAGGACAAATAACGCAAGTGACAGCCCTTGCAGAAGTACAAAGATTTAAATACTTTATAAATTAAGGGGATTGAAGGTGCTCATTTTCATCACTAAAACTCCAGAACCTGTCTTCATCATCAGAAGGATGCAGTCTCCAAACTGAAGAGCAAATGCTATATATAATTCTGACAATAGAATGTTTCCGTAATCTGCGATTATTCTTTTTGTCTTTTAATGATGTCTCCTTAGAGTGGGCAAAACTGCTCTATAAAATGTTCAGTTATGCCAACAGGAAAATATGATAGTGACAATGGTATCTCTTGAACCACTAGCTAGAACATTTGTTCATCTGGTGGCAAGATGTGGGATAGAGAAGGGGTTTGACTGACTTTTAAATAAAAATTAGAGGGTTTCTAGGTAACTGTAATGTGTGGGAGGCATTGTTGTAAATCTAAATAGAATGAGGTGTCTAACTGCTCAGGCATGTGTAAGGGGTTACTTTAAGTACCCAACTTTTGTAGCTTCCTTTTTGGCTGTGGATAATTCTTCACAGACCCAGGCCAAGGGTTTTACTGGATGGTACACAGAAGCTAGAAAGTAAGTCTTACAATGCTTACATTTACTAAGAGCCAGGAGTGGAACCAGTTTACGCTCATATTTATGGCCAGTGCTTGGTTAGCATATAGACATGTATATTTTTGATGCCACCATAAAACCATGCCATGAATGGCATCAAAGAAAGAATAATTTAAGGAAAGGGACCATATGTCTGCAGTTATTTCAGCTTTTGAAGAGACATCCCAAGATAGAGAGCCTAAAATTTTGCAGCATAAGCAACCTGCTCCCTCTGGCCATTGTATCTATTCATACCGTGTCAGTTACACTTGTAAGTTGCTACAAACTAATGCTTTTTCTGCAGCCTCTATGAAATCATTCAGCAACATTGGATCAGTGCCTAACTGACAGGTGGCCACATTACCAAGTTATCAGCTCGTTTGCTGCTCTTGATAAGTGTTTCATTAGGGTTGGTTTTGGTATGAAAGCTGAATTTGTTTCTTATAGGGAAGGGAAATCCTTTAACAAGGAGGCTGATCTGCACAAACAGGACCTTGTTAGATAAGCTTTTCTGTCTGAGTGACCAATTTTTGCAACATTTTGCTTGAGAAATATGTTTCTAGGGTTTTTTTTATGACTGTTTATCCAAAGCATAATTATGAGCACTAGGTCTGGATTTAGAGAAAGGGTAGGTCTAATTTACCAGAGGGCCTGTTGGAGATGGATGCTCAAAACTTGTGTATTCCAGTGGGATTGAAAAATGTGTACATATTTCACTCAGAAATTAATTAAGACATTAAATGTAGGTAGAATTTTAGAGGCATGTCATAAATGTCCTTTTGAAGCTCTGGGTGAAAGTCCTTTTTACTGCTGTTTTAACCTTCTCTTTTCTAAATTGAACCTTTGATCACATATTAAATCCTAAGAGGTCTAGGGAACACAGGGTGTATTCAAGGGGATACATAAAAATCACATTACTACTGTAAGCTGTTAGCATCCAGCATTTGTTCTTTTAATGAAGTGAAACGAGAAATCTTGTAAACTAATTTGAACAAACTTCATTGTCTTACTCACAGCAAGATGCTTCAAACATCAATCAACTCTTGAAAGTTTTTTTGTAAGATACTTCTCTAAGAATCTTTCATTGTAAAAACGACACTTGAAAACTCCACAGTAAATCTTGACAAGATTCACATGTGAATGCCCAAGAGAGAAGTGATGCATTGTTTTACTCTGGAAGGTGGTATAAATATTCCATGTCTGAAGCTAGGTCTAAACAAAGTGTACTTGCCTATTGAAATGTAATGAAATTTGAATTTGACATACTGTTTTGTAAATGAGATTTCCTAAACCACACCTTTATTTTCAAACCCTCTTTGGAAAACCTCTGGGGATAAGCAAAGTTCAGTACTGTAAAGAAAACATTGTATTTGGCTTTAAAAGCTGGAATGTCTCCTGCAGAAAAGTGTTATGTAGGGTAGCCGCATGCTATACCATCGGTGGAGCTGACTGTTCTCTTTTAGTGGTAGTGTTGTAGTGTTCTTAGTTTTAATCTAAAATCTGCCTGGAGCCACAGATGAGTTCTCGGCTCACTGCTTGCTGAATAAGGATACAAATCAAAATTGTCACTTTCCTCAGAAAGCCACTTTGAAGGTTGGCTGTCCACTTGGGCTGAGTGAAGCACCTTTAACTTCAGGAAGACTGCCAAGCTGCAGGTGCTTGCAGGCCTGGAGTGCCCTCAAGCACTTCAGAGCAAGAGACTTTCACTGCAGCAAACTGTAGCTATTTCAACTCTTTAAAATATGGGATAAGGTAGACTAGAGAAAGAGACAGACAGACGGAAGCCAGACGACCACTTCCAGTAAGCAAGGGCCTTCACACATATGAACAGAATAATGTTAGGGTTTTTACATTTTAAGGATCTATGTCACATGAATTCAGATTGATTGACGAATATACCAGTTTGACTCCTTATGTGTTAAACTACACACCTGACTTATTTTTTTTGCCAGTAAAGGCAAGGTATTGAACAGATTATAGAATAAAAAATATGCCCAAACCAAATAGATGGTCTAGCTGTGTCTGCAAAGATTGAAAATTCAGTCATTCAGACAATGTGAGATACTAAAATATGCTGATAGATGATTCAAGACATTATGAAATATGGCTGATGCTCCCCTGATGCTCCTTGAGCAGGTGTGCTGAGTCAGCGTTGCTTGTTTTTGGTGGTATGCCTTGTACAACAATCATGAATAAATATGTATGTCATTACTTATGGGTAGTCATGTATACTCATGGCCAAAATAACTGCTCAGAGACCAAACACCTGCCTGTTTACTAGGCTTTTGGGAGCTTGTTTAATATTAACAGTGGAAAGAATGATAGTAAACAAAGTCAACAAAACAGTCTTACACAGGGTCACCTCAAGCATTTTTGTGTAAGCAAGGAAGTGCTTACCAGACACCATTATGGAAAAACCCCAGACCTTTACTGGGAAATCAGAGTCCTGGGGTGTCTCTCTGAAATACATGTACACTAATGCACGCAGCATGAGGAATAAACATGAGGAAGTACAGGTCTGTGTGCAGTTGAAGGGCTACGATATTGTGATCAGAAAGACAAGGTGGGACTGCTCATGGGATTGCAGTGCTGCAATGGAGGGATAAAGACTAGTGGATAAAGTACTGGATTTACAAGAATGAGGACTTTGGGAAGTACAGGTCAGTCAGCCTCACCTCAATCCCTTTGAACGTGATGGAGCAGCTAATCCTGGAAACAATTTCTAGGCATACAAAGGACAAGAAAGTCGTTAAGAGTCGGCAGTGTGGATTCACACAAGGGAAGTGGTGCTTGGCCACAGTGATAACCTTCCACAATGAAATGACTGGCCTAGTAGATGGGAGGAGAACAGTGGATATTGTCTATCTTGATTTTGCAAAGCTTTCAACACTCTTTCCTGTAAGATTCTCAGGGAGAAGTGTGGTTTGGCTAAGCAGAAAGTGAGGTGGACTCAAAACTGGAGAGAGTCTAGAGAAGGACCGCTAAAGGATCTTATCAGCATGTACAAGTATGTAAAGGAAGGGTGCAAAGATGATGGAGCCAGGTGGCTGGGAAGTCTCCATCCCTGTAGTTATTCAACAGTCATCTTAACATGGCTGTGGGCTTTAGGTGGCCCTGATTGAACAGGGTAGTTAGACAAGATGACCTCCAAAGGTCCCTTCCAACCTCAGCCATGATGTGACTGTGAATTATGCCATGCTTTTATTTCAGGTATGAAGACAGATTAAATAAATAATTCTAATCCATATTTACAACCCAATACCTACATCATAAAGTGATCAAAGTGATGCTCAGAGGGTCAAGGCACTACAACAAGTATGATTGTGCTCTCTAAAAACTAACCAGTAGTTTTATTGTCTCACTTTGGACTTGCTTTGAGTGAGTAAAATGGCTACACAGTATCAAAAAATAATGAGGAATTAAACACCCAAATGACAAATGTATGCATTACTCTCAGTTACAGAAAGAGAAAAAGCAAGATATGTAAAAGAGGTTGGAGGGAAGAGACAATACTTCCTGGGAGATCTTGGCATTATCATCATCAGCTCTTACCTGTTGTAGGCAGCTGGAAGAGCCACTGCAGAAATTTTCCTACTATTCTGACAGAGCAGCCCTTACTGCTCACAGACCCAGGAGCTACACATCAGCAACTGGAGCAGCCTGGACGTGGGGCAGATGTCCCTGTATTCACTCCTATTAAGTCTTGATACTGCTTACAAAAGAATTTTAGTCTGTGTTTTCACAATGAAAAAGAGGTCTGAAAACTGTTGCCAGAGGAAGGTTTATGCAGCTGTATTGGTACTGCGTACTTGAGCTACACCAGCTCACAGTCCTTTGCAAAGAGGGCCTCGGACTATACACCAGATGAAGTGGTGAGGTGCAGATGGGAGTCGGTCTGATTCTTGCGAGAAGTGAGTTTAAACATCTGCCTAAATCCTGTAGAGCAGGGAATGTAGAATTGAGCTTCTTAAATCATTGTGAGACAAAAGAGGGGCACACAAAAAAGGATTTTCAAGGAGTCCATCTTCCTCTGCACTTATTTGTTAAGTCGATAGCTCCTTGCTCCAAAATGTGCTATCCAAAAATGCTCTCTATTTAGAGGTGAGGGAAGCTGATGGAAACAGTTAACATGTGCCCAGGCCCTTTTTATCTGCCTGACTATAAACATCCATGGATATTAGCACAGTTTGTGTATATTTTTCCAATTACTGTGGAAGTGAGCATTGCTGCAGTGTAAGCATTTTCATCCATTTGTCTTTTGAGTAAAACCAAGAAAAATAACCAATAACAGAACATTGAAAACATTGCAGAATAAGTAAGTGTTCACTACAACTCATACAGATGTCCACTTTGACCTATTATAATGCCATGAATGAAGTTCTCAGTATTTCAGCAGGCTTTATTTACCTGATTTCAGCATAATTTTAATCAAATGAGATTTCAGCTTTGTATTTTTTTTGTGTGCGTATGTAATATGGATGTGATTGGAAGGACTGCAGCTTTTTAGTATATTCAGTAAACATGGTCTGAATTTTCTTTATGTAGGAAACAGCCCCAATATGATTACAAATATGAACAAAGTCACCAAAGCATTTTCTATTCCATCTGACCGACAGAGCTGAATTGGCTATCACTGTGCTTGACGACTGAAGCTTCTGCTTTGCATCCTACATTTTTTCAAAGCATAATGCAGTTTCTATTTCCCTGTTGTTATGATTGTATGAGACAATCCCTAGCTTTAGAGAAGGCAGCAGCAAGTCAGGGCATTAAAATTAAAGGGGAAAAAAAATCTACACAAACCACTTAAGCACACTCATTATTATGGCCCTTGCTACCTCGGGCCACTGGAGAACTTATAATTTAGTCAGCATTATGCAGTTTGAAGTGTTTTATGTTCTGCATGGGAGCAGGCTGCAATTCAAATATCAGTGGCCATGAAAAATATGCACATACGTTTAGTATGAAAATCTCCAAGGGCATAACAGAAGAGATGGGCACATGTAGCTGCAGTGTGATGGAGAATTTCTGTGAATTAATCATTTGGACATAGTTTATCAACATTTTATATTTTGCCAGAGATGCTTCTTCACCATTTGTTGGGAAAACTTATTATACATGCACATCTTAGAAAGATAATAAGGCCAAAGCCTTTGATGCTTAAAGGCAACAGGCTTTGTTAGATTCTGTTATGACACAGACTACTTCTCCACTGACAGAGCCATTCAGATAACAAGAGTAATTGCTTATTTTATCGAGTTTAGGGAATTGTGCTCCATTCTCCCTCCTTGCCTATTACATCAGCTATTATGACCCATCTTCTACCATAATTTAGGGGGAGTGGAGTATGTGCATTTTGAAGACTTTTCTTGAAAGAATAGAGGGCTGTATTTACATGTTTCCTTCGTTATCTCAAAGTGTAAATACTTTAATATATTCCTTCCAAAGAAGCATGGTGGCATGCGTGTGTGTCTGAGTAACTGTTTATGTGCCCAGGTGTTTGTGTGTAATTTACCATGTGGAATGGGTAGGGGAATAAGAAGGGTTCATTTAGTTATTTCTTTATACTCTCTTCTGACTGGAGACAATAATGTTGTAATTGGTATTAGTGAAACTACAAACAGAGCAACCGTTTCTGACACTTTAAAAGAACTCTATTGACATCCCCAAACACATGGGGAATTTTAAAGTAGAACTTTTCCGTCTGTAAGCCTTGGTATGATCAAAGGCTAGATAGCAGCTCTGGATTACTGAAAATGAGACTACAGACCAGATTCCAGCTCTTTTTGGAAAAAACCCACAAACTCTTCAATTTAATTCAGCCTAATCCTCACAAAACTATCAGAAAACTAGCACTGCAAAGACAGAATTAAAATAAGTAAATAGATTCTTCCAATTTTTATATGACATCAAAAGATTTTAAAAGGCACAAACCCAAAATTTCTGAGTAGGTTTCAATACCTTAAAATGCTGCTGTACTCTGCTGTGCAGTTTTATTACCTAGAATAACCAATTTTCCCTACTTACCAAGTAGAAGTTCTAAAATAAAACCACCACAGTAAAGTCACAAAATAGTTTCTGACTTCTGAAACAATGTAAATCAGTACTGATATTCAGAAAAAGAAAACTTTCAAATGAAAGTTGGAGATTAAATTGAAACCAAAGTGAATTATACCTCTTTTACTATGTAAAAATACAGTAATTTTCAAAAAAATTGATCAAATACAGAGACCAGTTCTGAGCAAATTCTATCAATTATTTTATGAAATAGGAGTTCATGATTTTTCATCCCAAACAGGACAATACCATTTTGCATTCCAGAAGAACTAGCAAAGAAGCTACAACTTGTAAGCAAGTGTTCACTAACATTTGCTTTCCTTGTTTGTATGAATGCTCTGGTAGAGTATCTGAACTCACTCACCTAACATCTCTGCTATTAACTGGGTAGACTGGATGTCAGCTTAATTCCCCTCATGCTTGTTTTGCTTTTGTCTCCATGAAAAGGTCTTGTTAATACATCCACCTTTGTGTTTGTCATATTTAAATATGCAGCCAGTTCCTTAGTTTTGCAAGGATCATTTCATCATCTTTTGAAGTCCGTCCATGAGACTGGTAACAAATGAGAGCCTGCCAGCTACAGAATGGATATTCACAATGAATTTTCCACAGCAGACATTCATGTGTTTGTCTTGTGGCTGTCTTAGAGGATGCAACTCTGTTCTGCATCTCAGTGGAGCAGCTGGCAAGATAAGCAGTGTCTGGATTAATGTGCTCTGCTCTAATTAGCTCCACGAAGAGGCAATTGGCCTAGGCAGAGGACTATATTGGAGTAATGAAAGTCCATCTTTTTTTCAGGACACTCTCTCCGCATAGCACTGGTTTGTATAAATAGACCAACTAATTTGGGCCAGTTTATTTATGACTGAACTATGCTCCACTGTGCTTCCTGCTTTGTCATTTCCAATTGCAAGATCAAGAGTGACATAACATTTCTATAGATTTCATATCCTTGCTAAAACTAAGGAGATTTAGCCACCATGCATTCAAGTAGTTTCATGAAACCGAGGGAAAGAGAATAGGAAGAGAGTACTCCGCCTCTGTTTTTGTTTATAGGGAAGTCACTTTGAATTGTTTCCTGCAATGGCAGGTGCTACTCTCCCTACCTTCATGACCATTCTGGCTGCAGGGTTACTGGATCAGGAATGTGTTGAGATTCATAGGCAGGTTTGCACTGTCTCTGAAGGACTGTCCTACTGTTATCCTCAAGTCAGTTGTCTGTACAGACAGCAAGGCTGCAAATGGCTCCCCAGCCTGGCTGTAGTGCAGCTGGCACTTCAGTTGCCCAGCAGCTCAACACCCAGGTACGTGCTCACGCAAAGAGTCTGACATACTGGTCATGCCAGACTCACCACACATGCAAACTCTGTGCATGCAGCAAACTGACATATTTTCACAGTATCACAGTATCACAAGGGTGGAAAAGACCTTTGAGATCATCGAGTCCAGCCTATGACCCAACACCTACACCTACTCATCATCTAAACCATGGCACTAAGTGCCTCATCCGATCTCCATTTAAACACTTCCAGGGATGATGACTCCACCACCTGCCCGGGCAGCATATTCCAATGGCAAATCACCGTTCCAGGGAAGAATTTTTTCCTAATATTGAGCCTGAACTTCCCCTGGTGAGGCTTGAGACCATGTCCTCTTGTTCTGTCACCGGTCACCTGAGAGAAGAGACCAATCCCTGCCTCACTACAGCCTCCCTTTAGGTAGTTGTAGAGGGCAATAAGGTCTCCCCTGAGCCTCCTCTTCTCCAGGCTAAACAACCCCAGCTCCCTCAGTTGCTCCTCATAGGGCTTGTGCTCCAGCCCCTTCACCATCCTCGTCGCTCTCCTCTGGACACACTCCAGTATCTCAACATCTTTCTTAAACTGAGGGACCCAGACACAGTACTCAAGGTGCAGCCTGACCAGTGCTGAGTATAAGGGGATGATGAATTCCTAAGTCCTGCTGGCCACACTATTCCTGATGCAGGCCAAAACACCATTGACCCTCTTGACCACTTGGGCACACTGCTGGCTCATGTTGAGTTTCCTGTCCACCAGCACTCCCAAGTCCCTTTCCGCCTGACTGCTCCCCAGCCACTCTGTCCCCAGCCTGTAGCTCTGCATGGGGTTGTTGTGTCCAAAGTGTAGGACCTGGCATTTGAACTTGTTAAACCCCATGCTATTGGAGGCAGCCCATGTCTCCAGCCTGTCAAGGTCCCTACTGCACACAGGAGTTATTTATCACTGAGTTCGGGACATGAGGAAAGTAGTCCAAGCTGCTGCCTCTGATCTGGCTTGTAGTCCAGGACAAATACCCAAACTCCTTTTTTCCTGTGAGAAAGTGGAAACTGCTTCAAGGAGAACAAGGCGTCGTATCTGGGGCAGATGAGGTATGCAGTTGGTACATGGGCGGTAAGCGGATCACCACACGAGTGACTGAGAACCACTTCAAGACAGACAGACCTAGCCAATGATAAGACATTGTATTGAGATCAGACTGTGTTTGAAATAGTTGTTTCTTGATAACTCTCTGAAATATCCCCTGGCTGTGGCTCATTCTTTATTATATTGGTAGCTCCATACTTGGTCTCCTAGGGAGTCCAGTAGTTCAAGTCCTACGCAGAACTGGCATCAGTAGCTGTTTAGATTTGTTAAGAGTTAGTTGTGGCTTCTGTATTGGGATGCCATTTCACAGCAGGCCTTCAGAATTGTCTGATGCATTGATGACACCTTACTGTAGCTACTGCCGAGTTGTCTGAAGTTACCATCATCAATGCATTCTGCTTACCTTTTAACCTTCTCCTCCTTCCCACTTCCCATTCAAGTCTGCCTCCCTATCTCTTTTCATGTTGCTTCCAATACAGACTATTTCCTATTTGTGTTTATTGCTAGGAGTGTGAGTAAATAAACAGCAGAAAGCGCCCTTCCCAGAAATCCCAGGACAAAGGGCAGGGGAGAACTGGAGAGAATTTTTGATGAAGGTGCAGGAGAGCATTTCCTTCCACAGAGCCGAACCATGTTTCCAGGCACTTTCAGTCTGTGGTCTTTCTCTTATTGATGTAGATTGTTCATTTTTTTTTAGAAGCAGCAGCCAGTGAGTGTATTTAGAACAGGAGGTTCTGAGAGTTTATTGATTTTTCTGTATTGCCGTATCCTTTCTGTTTACTGTCACTGTAGCTTCCCTGTTGGGGATGCATTTTCGCTCTTCCAGGTCATTTGCCTGGTCTTTGCTGCCCAGCTTCTTGCTGTTACTTTGTTCATTCAGGCTGGGCTCTAAACACTTTTTTATGCCTCCTAGTTACAAGTTTGGCATTCTATATATGCTCCTGCTTCTTCTCCTCTTGAAATTAACTTCCTGTGACTTTATAGGTTCTCTGAAAAAATGGAAAATCCAGGTCACTTCGGTAACCTGAGCACAGAAACTGTAGTCTAATAGAGCACAAGGCCCAATAGAGCAGAAAGCCTATTGCCTACCTCGATTGCTTAATCGAGGTTATATATATTAGTACAGAAACTGCAAAGGTGGCACAAATAGCAAGAAGGGACAGGCAAGATCAAAATGGCTCTGGCAAAAGTTATTTTAGTCAGTAGGAGTTTTTTATTTATTGCTTGGGACAAAGTATCAACGCAAGCTAAAATTGCAAGAGCAAATAACCCCAGAGCATGGCGAGTTATACTTAGCCAGCATTAAGGTAATGTCATGTAGAGGCAGAATATTTCTGGTTAGCTTAAGTGACAAAAATACAGCTGCACTGATATTAATCCTGTATTAATCTTGTAAAGAGATGGGATTTTGAGAAATAGAGGTCTTCGGAAGGGATCTACCTGCTTCCTCTGCATAGAACAGTTTTCTCTTTAGGCATTAACTGAACTTGTTATTCTGATTTTGTTGTTGATAACCTGGCTAAGTAGAGAGCTAAGCTTTACTGCTAACTTATCTGTGGGTTTTATGAGTTTATATGAAATCCTTATAATAGCCCTTAAACTCTACTGATCATTAGAGGTGCCTGTCTGGGAGTTTAAGTGATACTTTAATAACAGGTCAGTAATTCAGATGTGTTTTTAAAGATACAGCTGCTAGCTAAATACTTTTCAATTGCAATGTGAAAATCTGATTGGATGTAATGTGATTTCATTAAACATGGTCCTAACTCAGGAAAGGATGAAATGTGTTCTTTAAGTTATGTGAGTATACAGATGGCAGTTGAATGCTTCTGAATCTTTGGTCTATATTTTAGAAACATACCTTGGCTTGAAAGAGCATTGCAAGTAGTATAATTCCACTCTGCAGAGGGATATGCACGTATGCATAAATATGATCAATATTAATGTTACTCATTATAAAGCCACTTTCACTTGAAAAAAGGTGATAAACCATGTAGTAAGTAGCTGTTATTCACTATGGCTACAAAATTTGTTTTTTGCTGAAGTATAAACAGGAAAATGCTAATATTTAAAGTAATTTGCTGTAGAAATAGGCTAAATTGAATCTATGAGAAGACAGTCAGGCCGTGCAATTTATACAGTGCTGTTGTATGTCATATAAGTTGGAATGGAACTGTAAGGTATTTTCAGGTTCTAACTTTTCTTTTGTTGGTATAGGAGAGGTGTAATAAGCTGACCTTGAGAAGCAGTCTTATATGTTTGAGACAGAATAGTAGCTCTCATATTTTTACTCTCTGCTAAGGGATTAATACTATCCAATTCTGTTGTCATCTCTTAGCATTTATTTTAGTTCCTTATTTCCCTGGGAAGTGCTTAGGTGAGAAATATTGCTAGTGAAATGGAGACAGCTTGGGTAGGTCTAAAAACCTTGAGCTTACATTGCTGGACATTAGCCTTTTAACTAAATAACTAATGAATAGCTTTAGCACTCAGTGGAATTTTTTGCAATAGTAAAAGGGGAGGTATCACGATCTTCAAGATGTTTACAGCTTTGGCCAGTGTCCTTTTTCCCTCATGCCACAGTGCCTTTGGATGTTTTTTCCCTGTGGACAAACACACTCCACAGTGTTTAAAAACTGTCTGCACCACAGTTCTTTGAAAATACGGTGTCTGTTTGCCTCAGATCTTTTATTTTCTGTATTGCTGGCTTGCTTTTGTTTTACTGGATTACAAAACCAGACTGGTGATGAATACTAAGGTGTTCATGACATTCCCCCGCCAGGGAAATACAATGCCAAAATGTGATTTCCTTTTAGCAAAGCAAACGTTGCAGGTGTCTGTTGAGTTTTCAAATGGAAATTACAAAGCAAATTTGAGACATCTAATGCCTACGTTGTCACTGTAAAAATTGTGGCATGGGTATCCGACATGGATGTTCTAATTGTATCTCACGTATCAGTCCTTGTGGAATTAAAGTATTGAAGAGGAAAATACCATTTGATTTAGAATATGTGCCTTAGATTATATCCTCTATAGTTTAAGTGAGGTAATTGCTGAGAGGATATTGCATAGCCAGCTGTTTCACATGGCTTCCCCTGCAGCCTTGGCTGCTGCGGGATGAAACAGCACTTGAGATGGGGGGATTTTGAAGATGATTCATGCTTTAGCAGGATCAGAACATATTTTAGACAGCTGTACAAAAAGAAAAATTGACAGGATTTTTTAAGGTGTTGCTGCCATTACTGCCATTTCCTGACCAGCTGGAGATATTGATACTTGCTTGAGGAGAGACTTTCTGTTAGTAATCTAATTGATTTCTGAGTTAGTTTATTGGTTGTTTGAATGTAACTAACATCCTCCCTTGATTTTCACTCATAACATTATCTAGCACAGTGAATGCACACTCCACTTTGTTTCAATTTTGGTTTGTTTCTGTTAAATGATATACAAATTCTGGTTAGTACAGTGAATCTACCACTTATTTTTCATTAGGTTTCTTTAAAAACGGAGAAAAGGAGAAACTGGGTTATCCCAGGCAAATTGAAAAAACATTATAAAAACAGTAGGTATCACAGGAGAAACAGAAACATTCTGGTAAAAAAAAAAGAATATGCAGGCAGTTATTTGGACAGCTGTATTCCTCTTTTTGATGTGGTTTGTGTACTTGCCTGCTAGTCATTTTCTCCACAAAGAAAGAGAGGACGTTTTGCTGCTGATTGCGTAAGCTGCAGATATAGCAGACGAGGATAGTGGCTGGCTCTACCTTAGTCCTGGAGAAAAGATAGGGCAAATGGCTTCCTTCTCATGAAGCTATTTGCTGTTCTTCAAGAGAAAAGGAGACAGACTAAGATTTATCAGTCAGATATGTGTGCAAATTGACTGAATCTTCTGGAAAACCACCCATTTAGAACGAGTAAGGAAATCATTCATGCTACTTTTTCTCTGCGTGACTACAAGATGACTGATCAAGTTATCACTGATGTTGGTCTTGCAAAAGAAGCCCTTTATCTTAAAAATTGAAGGATGTACCTTCATAATTACATGGCTAGTGAGTGATTGTAAGATCATTGGGTTTTTTTACCAGTGTTGGTCAGTCTGAGCAAAATTTAATTTATACATTTAACATATGCGTCAAAAATGAAAACTGGATCTTCATACTAAAGGATATTAGAAATAAAAGGAAATTGGAATCAGTAATTTGGTGTTACTTTGCTTTGTTTATAACATCATACCCTAAGCTTGTAACAGCATGATATAGTATAACATCATTGCAATGAGATATAGGGCGATATATGTTTCCTGGCTCAAACTTACCAATATCACACAGACTGTGTTTTTCGTTTTGTGTTGCAGAGTTTTAGTTGTTCACAAAGACAGGTGAAGTCAGTGGAACTTGCAAGGGAAATAATGAAAGTACAAATGAGTATCATTAAAGAACAAGCTACAGTATCTTTAGAGAGAATGGCTTTCTTGGAGGTTCAGATTGCATACTGATGAAAGGGTTTTGGTTCATAGTAGATTGCTGTTTTATTTGTACTTGGAGGTGCTGTCCTAGTTCAGCCCTTAGCTGGCAGCTAAACACACAGCTACTCTGTCACTGCCCCACTGCCCCAACTTGGGGAGGAGAATCAGAAAAGGGACAGAAAACTCATGGGTTGAAATAAAAATAGTTTTTATAAAGCAATGAAAAAAAGAGATAATCATAATAACAACAACAATAGTGATGCTGCTAATAATAATAATAATAAAATATAGAAAATGATACTCAGCCCATCCTGAGTAGTGATCATGGAACTTGCATTCCAAACAGTGTACACCAAAGAGCAAACACAGTGAGTGCTGTGGCTTCCACAAACACAGAGATCGTAGCTGGTATGAAGGTCACAGCTGGCTTAGAGATCACAGTGGAGGCTGGGATCACCAAACCCACAACCAAATGTGGAGCACCAAAGGCAGGACGCAGAGAGCAAGGGAATAAAAGCAGGGACACTGGGAACAGGGGCTGCTGAAACCAGGGACCACCTCCAGCAAACTTCCTGCTCTGTACTGAGTGTGATCTTTATGGTATGGAATACTTTCTTTGGCCAGTCTGAATCAACTGTCCTGGCTATAGTCTCTCCCAGCTCCTTGTGCACACCTGAACCTGCAAAACATGCAAAACTGAAAAAGTCCTGATCTCCTAGCAACAGCTATAAATGTCAGTGTATTTTCCATATTCTCCTCATAATAAATTTAGGAAAACAACAGCTCATAGGAAGAAAATTAATTCAGTCCCAGCCAAGCATAAACATTACCTAGCAACAACTAAAACCAATCTGTATTATCAACATTCTTCTCACACTAAATCTAAGATGTAACACTATACCAGCTACTAGGAGGAAAATTAGCTCTATCTCAGCTGGAAACAAGACAGGTGCTGACTTAC